>JAZHYW010013087.1:10000-24946 GCA_037355805.1 Ixodes ricinus | reverse complement strand
CTACTGCTAACCTGTTTTTTTTTTTTTAACGTGAACAGCAGAGTATTGATTACACGAGTGCAGATAGAGTCCAATGTAAATAATGTCGTAAATGATTTAAGGTGGCTATTCACAGTGCCATACACTTGCCTGAATGGCCTGCCGACAGCGCCGAAGGCGCGCTATGCATACAGCTATCGTGCAGTGTACTCTGCAAGGATCCAAAATGACAGCACGGACATGGGAGAATTTGATCTCGACGGCGCGGTTGCGAAACGAAGCTTGGGAGTTTCGGTGCGCTGGAAACCTATTCAAGGTTCATTTAGACGATCAGAATTAAACGGCAACGTTACCGCGCGCAGACATATCAAAAGTGGCTTACACATTCAAACGTTAAATTGATTCAACTGGCCCAAAAAACTACTCAGCGCATGCAGCATTTTACCAAAGGTTCATTCGCTCTAGCAGTTGCGAGTGTCTATGACCATTATAACGGACGGAATACGTTGCCTCAAATAGGCAGTAATAAATCGTCCGCAGTCAATAAACATTTTCCTCGCCCGAAAGCTAATAGAGCTACTGAAAGCAATTCTCTCAAGTACATGGTTACTATGCCAGGGCGAGTGAAAAACGAAGATAGCAAAGAAGGAAGCTCCGCCATCTCTGACCAGAAAAGAAAAAAGAAGAAAAAAAAGCGCAAGAAACGAAGGTAAGGAAAGCCGGTATAATCGTAGTTCCCGCGAGACCGCTATACTCCATGAAAAATTCAGGTAGCGAGTGTCGACGCCGGCTTCTTCTTTACCTTTGTGCCTTTCGTTGTTTTGCTTCCTTCAGGCGCGATTCTGCCCAGTTAATCCCGACATTTATTCTTGGGGTTCTTTCCTCGTTATGACTTTTTAACGAAGCTACCAAAATCGGCGGCGCTTTGGCCTTTGGCTTTTCTGTTTCGTATATATGTATTTTCTTTCTTCTTTTTTTTTTGCGCTTGTTCGTCTCGACCTACAAAAAAAAAACACATCGTAGTCACACCGTACGAGATTTTTAAACAAAATTTAAACAAGAAAAGTTTCGTAACGACTGAAGCCACGAACCAGAGGATCAGTGCTTTCGTCGAGCGTAGATCCGACAGCGAGTTTGTAATCGCCAGTCAGCACGCGAAGTAAAACCTTTAAAGAAACAAAAAAACGCCGAAGACACTTAAGACTGCTCACGTGTAGGAATGCGAAAGCATTATAGTCCCGCGGGTGTAATGTTTTGCTCCGGCGGGGACATCACGCTCTCCCACTGCGCACGCGCGGCGCCACCTCCGGCTTCACGGCTTCCGTGACGAAGCATCTGCGTTGCTGTGCTTTTCTTTGTGTTTTATTTCTGAGGCGCGTCCGTTTTGACGTTGAGCGGCGTGTGCTTGATGATGTATTTTTATGGCCATCTTTCGGGCACAACGCCGCCGCCGCCTTTTCCCATAATGGGACATAGAAAGAAGCCTTTCGCCTTAATAGGCCAGTAGAAAAACAGAGGTAAGAGCGCGGCACCTCTTTCAAGCGTCCCGTCCACGAACTTGTTCGGTACCGAGAATAGGAAGTCCCAGCCTCGGAGTCCCTCCCAGATCTTCCCGGGCTCCTCGGCGATCGCCAGCGCGCGGCGGACCGAACCCCAAAGCGTCGACGCGGCTTCCAGCGGAGACGTGTTCTGAGACGACCCCGGGACCTCGGTCTCGGCGGCTGCTGTTTCTCCTGCCGCTGTTGCTATTGGCGGCGGCGGCGCTGGATAGCGTCAGCGCGACGCCGCGCAACCTCGCGTCCGCGAGACCCCCACCGGCCTGCGGTCTTTATGGATTATTAATGACCGTCACGGGGTCCGCGAATCTTTGGAGCCGCGTCGGGCCAAACTTTCTTCATTACCACCTCGGTCGCGCGGTTATTATTCATCAAGGAGCGGAAGTGTTCGGGGAAAGCGAGATGGTCGGCCGTCCAGGCTGCGACGCGACCAACGACACGCCTGGACGCTGCGGGAAGTCCTTCGCGCCAATCTCGGGCGGCGTTTATTTTGCATTAGCGGGCCGCGCTACATAATGGTTCGGGGCCTGCATCATTAGCTCCAGATAAGAGGAGACACTTTATTCGGGCCCTGAGCAGTCCCGGGTTTGATTTCGACGCCGTCCTACGGTCGACTTTTGCTGGTATTTTTGGGTGCTTCGCTCGCTTCCTTTACGTTCTGTCTTCTCGTGCCGTCGAAGGCGTCTTCGCTCCTCGGCCTTATCGAGGAACTCCGAAAGAAAGTGCGTATAAGTCCGGCCTCCCGATAACCCTTGTCTTCGCTCGGGGAAGTAAGAGTACATCAGCGCAGTGCGCTATATTCGAGCCAAGCTGTATACGACCCATATGTGAGCCGTCAAATTTACGGCGCATCTATTCAGCGCTTGCGAGACCGATCTTGGTTGACGAGGATCGAAAGAGTTCCGCTGGCTGGCATAAAAGGCTGCAGTAAAAACTTGCCTCGATTTGCGGCATCTTTCTTCATAACAGGCCGCCAAAAGTTGTAAACGCGCTGGCAAACTTGCCCCACTGGTAGTTACCGAAAGACGCAGTCCAGCAACAGCCCTGACTCCGAAGACCCGGGAGGAATCTTTATAGAGACTCTACTGCAAATTGGTCACCAACAGTCGACCACCTTCATCGAGAATCTGACCAGCCAATGGGACCGACTTGTTTTGTTTTAGTGGTATTGTTTTTGTTTAACCATGACACAAACACAAATAGCATCTCGAAAGGTGCAACTCACAGCGAATGAGAGCCACGACGCAGCAAGAAAAACTTTACAGCTTAGTGGTTGCATGAACAGTATATTTGTTTTGTATCGAAATATTTTTATTCATATGTATACAAAAAACAAACATATTATTTGCATTTTTAATACAACGCATATCCCGTTAAGCAACAAATTATTTATAAATATATTGTACAATTACAGGAATCGCATCTCGAGAACGTATTTTAAAACGGTAACCTGAAAGCTTCACGCATTAGCTGCGACACAACGCAAGCACATGGCAACCGGCTCGAGGTTTCCAAGCCCTCACTGAATAGATTAACAATCTGAACCTTTCGTGCAGTTCATTGTCCTGTAGCCGTTGACAGATAACAAACAAAAAAGATTGTGGCTCTTTCTTTTCGCCTAAAAACTTTACAAACAGCCTGGTCGGTCGCGTACTTCTTATATTTCATGTCGGTTGGACATATGCTGTCATTTCAGCTGCGCCTTCTCTACGCCTTGTCGTCATGATGCATATTGCAATTACGGATAACGTTTTACCACAAAGTGTTTGTCTTTTTTTTCTAACTCTGCCTCAAGCTCTTCACAAGATAGAATAATTTGGCAATATGAAGCCAATGGTTTCTTTTTTTATTTATTTATAAGTGCGAGCAAATACAAGAGCTGGGAACTCACCGTCTTTACGATCATCTTTAGAACGCACAGTTTGCTTTCCAAAATACCGTTTTGGCAGTGAAACGTATTGTATTATTGTAATATAAAAAATCTTAATTGATTTGTACGTAAACGATAACGCGCGCAAAATGTGTGCAAGGGCTTGCAGTTTTTATTTATTGTTTTTTAATGACGGAGGACTCTAGTGTTTAGGCGCCAAGGCTTGTTTTGAGTAATTCACGAAACAACGATTCAATGGTATCCCAGCTTTATGCATGCTTCGTTACGTGTGACTCTTTGCCAGCTGAATCATCTGTACCCCATTATTTTAAAGTCCACTGACACCCCAATCATTTTTAATGCGCGAAACACTAGATGTTGGTGTCGAGACACTCCTCAAAGTTTTCCTAACAAAAAGGAACACATTCGAACCAAGCTTTAGGACCAACTCGAGGCACTGTGACATCATAGTGCACGGGAGTCACGGGGAGTCGCTCCTTGCGTGGTCGCGGGGAGATACACTACACGTCCACGAGCTGAAAGATTCTTTAAATCAACGTACTGCTTTTATGTTTTACGGGTCATAAAAATTACGTTTCATGCATTCTATCAACTTTAATTGTGAACTGACTACTTAGATGGCCAGAAACTTAGAAAACGTTTCGTGCACCTTGTGTCACCGAACCCATGGAAAAAACCTGAAAGTAGACCTGAACAATCGATTTTCGACCTGCGGCTTTCTTGGTGCAAAATATCAAATTTCGAGCCTTGATTAATTTTTCTACAGTTTCTTTCACTTTACCTGCGAACGAAGTTGAAGGTACAAGCACGACCGTATTGCCGTGAACAGCGATTGCACTGCACAAGCGCGCGTGCTTGGCAGGAGCGTGGAAAGAACCCGGAGCTTGCTCCTGTAACTTCTGCTACGCTCGCACTCGAAGTGGAACGGAGTACGGTATACTCCGTTTGTTACTTACGGAAAATTCCTTTGGTGGATTTGGAGCGGTTTTGAAGCGCCTTTCTTGTTGGACGTACAGTCGCGTTCTTCCATCTAACGCACTAAAGATGCGAGCCTAGAGCTCATCTGGTTCGCTCCAAATCCAACAAGGGAATTCCATATTAGTGTACAAGACGGTCAGAGATGCTAGCTCAAGCCTGTGTCTTAATTTAGCGTTTGATGTACAGGTGCTCTCGTCGAAATAAGACGCTAGATAAAACGCGCTCGCGTTTGTAGCTTCGACAGCATTCTACACTAAGCTTAAAACGGAGTATAGTTGGGTTCTCATATGTTTGAGTAAAAACTCGGTATGCAAAGATATATTGTCAATATCTTTCTAAGTATGAAGAAACAGCCCGCGGGTTTCGAGCATAAAAGGCTTTATAGACTGAGGATGCACCTTGAAAAGTACATAAACTGAAACCATTTTTTATTCAAATTTGAATATTCAACCAATGGCTCAAAAATAGGTTAAAACTTTTGTAGTGGTGAAAACGGCTGAAAGCCAAAACTCAAAACATTTATCGTTCTTTTAGTTGTAAATTAATATTGAATTGAACACGCCGTGAATAGCGTCCTCTATCTAAACACCCAGCACTACTTGATCTTTTTAAAAAATATATGATTTACTTTAAAACCTACTAAAGTTAAAACCATTTCTGAGAATCTTTAAGTTGGAAGGGTGATAAACTTTATCAGCAACTCTGTGCGTGCGCGGTTTTAATTTTAATTTAAATCTTCATTTTTGCACCATCAATTGCAAACTTCACTTCTCGCTAGACCTTGCTCTACAGGAACATCGTCCATTGTACAGAAAGAAATAAAGAACTCTAATAATTATTATTAGAGAAATGTTTAGCTATTTGTTTTTATTAAATTCACACACATATTAGCCTCCGATGCTGCACTTTTGCTTCCACGTGTTTTTTACGAGATCAGCATCGCACAAAAACTTGTAAGTGTACCGGAAGCGTTTTCATACACGAGTCTTCACCCTGAAATAGCAAAAAAGCCACTAACTTCAGCATGATTAGCTATGGCCATTGTCCGCTTTCATAAGAGCAGTGATCATAATCAGGGGAGGCTAGCTTTTTTACGATTCGCCACATTTATTAAGGCGAAAGCCTTATATGTCCCATCGTTCAGTCGACCTGCAAAGTCTTTAAGCGAAAACACACCGGCGAAACGAAAAGTACGAAAACACGTCGGCGACATGGAAGGTACTAAAAGGAAAGGTACCAATGAAACGGCGCCAAAAGTGCGTCGTGAGAGAGCGCGCTGTCTTCGGGGGTTCGCTATCACGTTTACATCGGCGCTTGGGCCTTCGCCTTCGCCTTCCAGTCGTCTTTGGGACAACATGAGACCCTGCGAATTTTTCCGCCGGGGCAGGCCACGCCGCTGTAGGTCGACTTTGCAAGATGGTAGCTCGCAGTTTAATATCTAGCAAAGGCAAGACTGCAATATGTCGCAGGGAAGATGCGGCCCAGGTGGAAGACAGCGGGTTGCGTCGACTCAATTCACCCACGCGGACGCCGTCGATATTAACCAGGCGCTACCCGCGACCCTACCGTGACTCCGGAGTCTGATCGAAGGCCCCAGTGGCATCGCAGCGTGCAGACGGCGATATTTGAGGAATACAAGTGGTCAATGTAGCAAGGAGCCTCATACACCTTGCAAATGAGGTCGGTAGATTACGTACATATCTACCTGAATGTCGTGGTGGACCATGCATCTGTAGGTGTCTGGTAACATTCAAAACGTGTTCTGAAAAAGATTCTGAAGGTGGCGTGTAACTACATTCAATAAGCGTGTTGGCCACTGGAACCAAACTAAGAAAGAAATGTCGTTATCGAAAAAAGTTTTCACATAATGGTTTGCTTTAGGACGTTGATTTTCAAAAGGCCCGATGCAGAGCGTTTTGTTTACATGTTTTTCTGTTGTAATTTCATGTTTATATAAATGACAGGGTAAAAAGAACAGTATAATTGTGTTTAAAAAACTTTAGCTACCAATGTGGACGAGGACGCTAACGTTTTCTGCTGAACCATTCCTGTAACCAAAGATACACGATCGACGTAATTTCTTTCTGAGTATTACTCGCCTCTTTGATCCGAGCTTTTCTGATACATCGCGCCAGTATGTTGACTCAATCACCCTTGGGCCTTGTTCTCGCCGATACAAGAATTGTCTCGGTTATTTTAATCGAGGTATAATGATGCAAATTATATTTAAAATATAAAACCTTGTCTTCATCGTGCACATTTACTGCCTATTTGAATCTCGATCAAACAAAATATCAGCCAGGTACCCTGGAAAACGTGACCGCGTGTGTCTGAACAAACTATATTCTAAGGTAATATAAACAACTTTCGGCACTTCACATTTTCTGCAGAAGAAAGTTGTATACAAGGTGCCAGCGTTTTTTTTTTATGTAGCACAATTGTTTTGGTGTTTAATGCCGTTACATTGCAAGGTAGGCTGATTATAAAGTAGAATCTTGATTCTTATTTTGACACTTTGTTTGCTCCTAATAATGCAAAATATCGAAATGAGGACGTCTCAGAAGCGTTACACTTGTCTAGTGGTCACCTTTGTCAATAAATACGAGACAATGAAAAGTTTATTTTTCACCACAAGGTGAAAATCATGGTGGATTGGCGGCCAAAAAAATACATGTAGAGTCGCGACATGACGAAACAACCGGAATGCTCTGTAAATGGGCTTAACGCGGATTAGTTACGAGCACACCAGCGCGGCATCCAATTTCACGAAGGGGCCTTTATTCAACACAGCCTTGCACATGGTTACAATGTGCTTAGATTCAGGCTCCTTTTATTTTTACTTCAGGTAACGTGCTGAAACTTTGCCCTTCATTGTTGTGTTGTTGTTGTTGTTTTTTCTTGAATTTAGATAGCTCTACGTGATTTAACTGGTAGGATGGAAAACACTATGAGTGCTTAGCTTTAGAAATAAACATTTTTGAGGACTCCCTTTTCCCGTGCGTACCAGTAACAGACGCGGTCGTCCGCCATTTTTAGGGAGCTTACGCGACGGTATCAGCGCATAGTAAGAGTTTGCAGCCAGGGATGGCTCAGTGTCTCAATCGCCACAAGCCGTAATTTTGTTACTCCTTCATTTCCAAAAACAATATAGGTGTAACAGCAAAAGAAAAGTTTCAGAAGGACAAAAAAAAAAAAAGCTTTCTGGTTTGCTGAGAAATGGCGATGAACGAGAGGTAGCTGCGCTACCTCTCCTGCACCCTTAGCTACTCAGATAAGTCGTGAAGTATTGGAGAGGTACCGTAGCTCCCCTTGCCGACACCAATCGTACTTCTAGCTTTCGCCGCTTGGTGTCCTCTTTATGTGAAAAGGGTTCATTAGTTATCTGTAGTCGATTTCTACGCTTAACAAAATGGTTAGGCAGCTGCGAGTACATATTTTGGCATCATAAACGTCCGATACATAGCGGAAAAAGCACTGACAGACACCACTTTACCGCTGCTTCGTGCTATGCAGTCTTGTGAAGGCTTCCCTACAAGTAAACGCGCAAGGTGATGTCACTGCCAGTCAGGGAAAGCGCCGCAGAAAACCGGTGGCGCTCGCTTCACTGCAGCCGCTAATACACTTTAGTAGCGCACCTCTGGTATCTGTCAATATGAACGTTTTCTGATTTCTGCAGCTTGCAACTTATCGTCTAAATGTAGATCTTCAGCACATAATTAAATGATTCTTGCCTCTTCGCATTTTTTTTAGAGCGCAGCTTTTAGGCACTTGCTTCCGCGTATCGCGGCGTCGGCGTCGGCGTCGGCGTAACCACCCCGCTAAATTTAGAGGAAAATTGAATTGGTGTTGAGGTCACGTGACGTCAAATTTCCCGCTAAATCTAGCGAAGAAGCTGAACTTCTTCATGGGTGACGTGACACGAAGTCATGTGACGTCATTTTCCCCGCTAAATTTAGCGGGGAAATCGACTTCACGTGACCTCAACACCAATTCGGTTTCGCCACAAACTTTAGCGGGGAAAATGACGTCTCATGACTTTGTGTCACGTCACCCATGAATAAATTCAACGGGAGAAGGAGAGGAGAAGGAAAGGAGGAGGAGGAGGGGAGGGTTTGGAGGAGGAGGAGGGCATACCCTCCCCTCCGTACACTCCCCTCCTCCTCCTCAAGAGCTGCGCTAGTTTCGTATAACAAAGATTTTTAACGTCTTTCATTTTTTAATAAACTCAATGAAGTATTAGTTCCTCTGCAAATTGCAGGCAGAGTACGCTTAATTCTCGACTCTATACTATAGTCGTTGTTATCTATGTGATAACAGTTCTCAAAGCAGACACTGTGCTCACATTTGATACGAATTATACGATACCCCTTACAATATCGGCACATACAATAGCATCGCAAAAGCGTCTACCAGGAGATAGAGGTTTTGTTATACTTTATTTTGCTTTTCTTAATTTTGTACTACAGCCTCGGGTCACAGGATAAGCTCGGCATCATTTGCAAAATATGGCTTCGCACGGCCGCCAGGGGCCTGCTCCCTGTTGTGAACGCCATTAATTCCTATTTTAGCCCCCATCCTCAGCCACTCAAACCTTGTCTCTTTCTAGTTTTTGTGCGTTAATTAATGATAAGCCCCGGGAGACCAGTGGCGCCAGTGCTCGCTGACGATACTAATTGCACGGAAAGGAGTTCACAGCGAAGCCGACTCCGCCTCGAACCTTCTCTCCGCTTCCTCTCATTGCCCTTTTTTTTTTTTTTGCCTCATCAGTGTCCTTGTATTGTTTTTGACGCCTGCAGCTTTTGAGGAACGCGGGTGAGGGAGAAAAAGTCTCTTCGTCTACGACATCATCATCCATCTCCATTGCCCAGAAAAACGCCGGCGTCTGAGCAAGTGCGTTGTTGCGCGTGGAGTTGAAATATTCAAACCCAAGGCGTCCCCCCCGTTACCAGTAAAAAGCCGCTGCTTCTCTCCGCCGCGAAAAGGAGTGTGATGCATCCCAACCTTGAATTAATTATTCCGCTCCTTAAAGGGCCCCCTCATTTTGCCAGGGACGTATGGGCGATGGAAACGCTGCGCGGGTAAAAGGGAAAGTCGAAGACCCGCTTGACTACCCAAAACAAACATGGTACCACCGACGCAAAGCACGCCAAAGATCGCGCCGTGTTCCAATTTATTAGTAGGATCATCACGATTACAGGGTGGCGCATTGTTCGTTCTGGCCTTCGTTTGCTTCTTCTTCCTCCGTGCAACGTCTTCGGAGACCGAGAAAGAGCACTCTAGAAAATCGTCTTGGGTTCTGGTGGAGGGGTGAACCAAGTGCTTCTTAAATGCGCGCGCTAAAAACCTAGCGCCTTGGTGCTTTCACGGGCACTCAACGTCGTAGTTATCTCGTAAAAGAGCAAAGAAATCGCTTAAGAGCGCAACAAAATTCAAACACGCCGCCGCTGTGACTACACTCGGCAAGCGGAAGCTCTCTGACAACACACATTAAATGACGCACGCGTAGTTTTGAAACACGTAAGAAATGAAAGACGTTTACAATTCTCTCTAATGCCGAATTAGAGCGCAGCTCTTGAGGAGGAGGAGAAGGAGGGGAGGGTACGGAGGGGAGGTTATGCCCCTCCCCTCCCTTCGTACCCTCCTTTCCTCGTCTCCTGCTCCCCTCCCATTTAGCAGGAAATGTTTGCACTAAATTTAGCGGGGAAGCCTTTCAGCTAAATTCAACGGGAAAATTTTCCCGCTAAATTTAGAGGGAAAATGTTCTGCTAAATTTAGCGGGAAACTTTTTTCGCTAAATTTAGCGGGGAAATTTTATTATATTGCAACGCGCAATTACGCCCGGTTGCATTATTCCCATAATGCAACGCGCGCAATTACGCCGATGCCGACGCCGCTCAAGCAGGAAACGGGCGCCTAAGAGCTGCGCTCTAAAAGACGCGAACAATGGTAGTTGAAGCGCGCATTGGGCTTTAAAAGACGCGAACAAGGGTAGTTCTGTTGAAAACAAACCAACCAGTCAGCTAAACCAGTATCAATTTATTAAAGTGTATTCCTAGAATACACTAGTAGAGAATGTGCGAGTTACCGCTTCCCTAAGTGCACTCGACTCATAAAGTGTAGAAGCAGGTGGACCGTCATTATTTAAAAAAGCTAAATGACCTCCGTTTTTCTTCGCACTCTCACGCAAGTGTGTTTTTTTTTTCATTCGTCTGAACGCAACAATGTACGTAGGTAACTTGTTTTTCCAAACACACATCTTTGACCAGGTATGTGTGCATGTCACAAGAAAGAAGAAAAGCATGTTGAAATACCTTAGAACGGACTAAAACGCATTTGCACTTGCGGTACGTTTACTTTTCTACGGATAAAAAAAAACAATAAAACACACGCGGAGCAAAGAAAGTTGGTGTGCAATTTAGTACTACAGCACACATTTCGGGCTCCGATATATTAATAAACATTGGTTGTCTTCTTCTTTTTTTTAAATAATGAAGAACGAACAGTAGCAAGAAAATAGACAGCAACGACCATTCGAACCGCAATGACCGGTATCAAGGTACATCCACACACCGGAAATGAGACTTGGGCGGACCCACGCGTGCATCAGAAAAAGCAAAGCTTTCTCCCCCGAAAAAAAGACACGCGGAGCGAACGCACGAAATTTTCTAGCGTGCACCTCGATGATTTTTTTTCCTATTTACAATTACGTTAAGCGGTAATATTTCATCCCGGATCACCCTGACGATGCACGAAATCCGGCGCATAATGGAAGAGAAACGGCACACCAATGCCACGGCACGGATATTTCTTTACAACGTTTCTCTCCGATTCCCTCACCGTTCTTCGCAAAACGAACAGAGACAATCTAAACAGGCGCGTTCGACGCAAACTGCACGCTTAGCGCAAGCCCATGCACGCGCGCACACACGTAGAGACGCACAGACGCTCACCATAAAGAAAATGTCAACCGAACGTGGCTACGATTTAGAGAGGAACGAGAGGAAAGGGAAACAAAAACAAAAAAAGAAAAGGAACCCGGAACGCGACGCAAGACTTCATTTTGAAAGATCCATTGTTCAGTACGGATACCTTTCATGCCGATATTTCATTTCGTGTTCTTCGTCAGAGCAACCCGGGGAACAATGCAGTTTCGGCCCAGCCGCGGAAATGGAAAACGGTTTCTCCCTGACAGGCGTGCGGGAAGCGAGAAAATAAAAGGGACAAGAAGACGCGCCAACGCAACAGCGGAGAGGACGCGTGCGAGCGATTGAAGGAACGAAATGATTCTCACCTGTCTCCTTTTCTTTTCCTTTTGCTCATAAATTAGAAAATATGCATAGAGCGATGTGTGAATGCTCACTTATAGTTTCCAATATATATATATATATCGAGGAGTTAGACGGGCAATAAAGAAAGTCCATCGTGACACAGGTGATTGCTTTCACTGAGGCGCGTGATATTCCCCTTCTGGCAACTGCGACCGATTCGCTCATCACGCAGGTTGTCATTCCACAGTCTGTTGTCCTCGATATAACTGTTTGGGTCGATAATTATTTGACCAGTCTGCTACGAATATTTTCATACGTAACTTGCAGTGCTCTCCGGTGTCCTTATTGGTCAATGACTCGTTATATTAATTAAATATGACAAAGATATATGTGCGGCGTCGTTTCTGTGGTGTTGAGAAAATCCGTTCCACGATCATGTGAGCAAGTGAAACTACACGCGCAGTGTAATGGTTCAAATTTACTTTTTTCTCAGTAAAACCTTTTTTTTTCTCGCTTTCTTTTTTCGGTATCGTTATCTTGCCGAGTTCCTTCTATCTATCACAATTACCAGTTCTCCGAGTGCTTTGGATTTGAGTCGACATATCGGGCGTGTTTTCTCCGGAGGAGCACAAGACCTGCCACGGATTTCCCAGCGTCTTAAATCAACCATTCCGAAGCAAAAATTTCTTACGAGTTCGATCGGCGCTTTAACCGAAGCTCCAGGTGTGCTCTGGGCCGGGCCGCCCGGGGCGTTTGCCGGCGGCGAAGCCTCGTCGGCGCGGGTGGGCCCGTCCAGGAGCGCACGCAGGGAGCCATTCCCAGGCGGTGCGTTCGGGGGATCTCCGAATCAGCCGAAGGGGACCCCAGAGACGAGCGAATAAATGCGGCCGCGGGGCCCAGCTGCCCCTCCGAGGCATCCATCGAGAACGACTCGAGCTGTGACCAGCATCACCAAGTTGCCGCCCGGCTTCGCTCGGCGGACATGTCGCCACTATTCTACGCGAGGGGTCAACGGGGACCTAACAAACGACACGGTAACGGCACCTTCCTATTTCAAAAAAGAAAAAAAAGACCCGCTGTCGTCACGTTCCTTGGATACGCGACGAATTTACAAATTAGAACCCTGTACGCGACCCAACCTCTCCCTCGCGCACTGCTCCCAAAAGAAACCGAAAGGTAACCAAACAAACAGCGGCAGAACGCCAGTAGCGCTCGCCGCAGCGCGAGAAAGGGCGCTGAGATATGCGGCAATATTTTGGCGCCGAAGAAAGAGAGCGCTTCGGAGCTTCGCGGCTTACTCCGGGAGGACACCGTAAATAAAAGCAACCCACGCGTGACGACAATATCCCAACGTTCCGGGAGCCTCCACTCCGCCGGAGTCGCTCGTGGAAAACCTCTCCCTGGGATCCCGATTCCGGAATGCCGCCCAAGATCACCGGCCCTCTATCCTCGCGGTCGGAGAAAGCCCCGGCAGCATACTGATACGGGGTCGCAGCCCATCAATTTCTTCGACAAATTTAATTTCAACTTCCGAAGTTGCTCCCCCCCCCCTCCTCCTTTTCCCGCTCCCTGGAAGGTGGCCTCGCCAAGATGTCAGCAGCAGGAAATATAAACAGAAGCACTCCGAAGGCAAGAGAACACGAAAACAAGAGGTTACGGATCGTCGGTTGACTCGGACCCCTGGCATACTAGAAACATCGAGAACAGCAAAAGAAAGCACGCTGCCCGGGCGCGACGTCAGAAGGAGGTCGGAAATTACTGCGCGCCTTTGGCACGACCCCAGGTTGCGGCTACATAACGAATGCATCGGCTGCTGCCGCGGCAGAATGGATGCCGTCGAGAGGGAGGTCTCGCGAGCATTGGCGCAACATGGCAGCCAGCGATTCCAAGGAGCACACGCTGCCGTTGAACATCCCCCCTACTAATCCCGGAGCTCTTGGGCGGCTCTCCCGACGGGGGAACCCGGCGGCGTTTATATCCCGGCTCCCGGCGGCCGACGTCCTATACACGAGGCTCCGTTCGTCTCAACGATGCACAACTCACGCCGACAGCTCGTGTCGCGCGGGGCTGTGCGACGCCGCCTTCTTGGCGTATAGGCACGGGCGAGATACACAAGAGCAAGAGCCCGAAAAGTCTCGGCTTTACGTGCACGCTTTCATGACTTGTCTGAAAAAGTTTGTCAGAGAAAGTTTATGCACGAGCCGCGGTAAGACGGGAGAAAATGCGTTTCTCCTCCTCGGAAAGGTCGCGGTTCAATGAAGGCAGCCGCCAGAGCCATCGGAGCGAGTCGCGCTCGCCCTTCTCTAGATCTACAGGTATTTTTTGCGTCGTCTCGGTCGCCTGTTGCGCACGGCACGACGGCGGTATACATTTGCATATCATTCAAAAAGCAGGCGAAAGTTATAAATCTGCTAAAGAGATGCATAGCCAACTTTTCAATATACGCCTGTCTTCAAAAACGAAATTTCGCGTCGCGCCTCGACGTTAGAAACAGTATATTTCGCATAATGCGACGGTCTGGTTCCCGTCATAATTTCAAGTAGGGCCAAATGGTGCTTTAAAGACAGCACCTCCGTCTGGATGCTTACCGACACTCTGAGTTAATAGTAACATTGCTACTATAGTGACTGAAAGGATGCGAACGGCGTCATCTTTTTAGAACAGGGAGGTCAAAGACCTCCCTGTTCTAGTCACCCTGTCAGACGAAGCAAAGCGTGAACATAGGAAGCCACACACTGTGGTTCTTAAGCTATCGGTTACTCTGGTAACAATGCGATTAATAATAATAGATGAAAATGAGGGGCGTGTTGTGACAAGATTGTAGCTTGCGAATGATGCTATAAAGCGATGATGAAGCTTACGACGATCCCGTCTCCATAGCGGTCAGGATCTCGGGTAGCTCGTACGGCTTTGCTGGCGTCAGTTAAGAAAAAACTCATGCAGCCTTAAAAGGTAACGTGAAATATAAATGAGTCATTAAGATATAAGCATGACGAATGAAGCAGTCTTTTAAATGGTTTCAATTTTTCTTTCAATATTTTTATGCTAACCCAAACGTGGGCCAATGATGCGGCTGACGTACCGAATTTAGATCAGTATGAAGTGCACACTATAAACCGCTTTTCACAGTGGGGAAGAGGTTTTTATATATATTTGAAAACTATTCTTACATGCACCGAACTTAACAAGTTTGCGACGGTGCAATGTGATTATGAAGTTTTAACTATCAAATGAGTAATATGTGTTTTCTGCGAGATCTATCGTCCTCATAATG
>JAZHYW010013087.1:0-7500 GCA_037355805.1 Ixodes ricinus | reverse complement strand
GCTATGAGAAACTCGAGAAATAGAACCTTATGCGGTCGAGCCAGGTTGCAAACTGTGAGGAGGACTTTTATCAAGTTCTGCTTTCTACGAGTGGTCTCCGAGCATTAGGCATGCAAAGGGTGGAACAGTTTTGGCAATTAAAACTTCAGGCTTCTGAATACTGGAGCTGTTGCCATAGGCAAGATAAGAACCACAGGTTGTTGTCGTGTCAGTAGACCTTGTTCTACAAGTCCCCTGGAAGATAACAACAATAACTAGTCGCTGCCATCATGTTGTGTTAGCCAGTGGACAAGAACAAGAATATTCCTTTCTTGATCATACGTAGTGGAACCTGAGACTGAGGTATGCAAGGAAAACTTCGAGGACGAGAAAAGAGGACTAGACACCGTCTCTCTCGTCTTTCTCGTCCTCGAAGTTTTCCTTGCATACCTCAGTCTCAGGTTCCACTATGTATGATCTACACCAGCTCGCCTGCACTTTGACCATCTTTTCCTTTCTTGAGTTTGGACAAAGAGTTTTCTTTAATTCGTCGTCTTCTCAAAGCCCCCTTGACACGCAATGGCACGCGTAAGCTACCTCAGTGAACACCCTATAAATTACAAGGGTGTTGCCAGTTTGTGCTAAATCGACCAAAATAGCCCTTGCAGAATGAGGTAGTTTTATAAAAAAGTTAATTGCCAATTCCTTATACAGTCATGTCTCGTTAATATGTACACCTCTGTTCCTCTCAAAACTGTCCATAATATGAGTTGTCTATATAACGAAACAAACATTAATGTATTTACTCAGTTCGTCCCAGAAAATGTGTCTATACAGCGAGGTATACCTATTAACGAGGTCCATATTAACAAGATTCCCTGTAGTTGCAGTCATTGTCTTTACCGATTTTTACGGATTGGTTATGATATGTTAGTTCAGTAGTTTTTTTTTCTTATTGTTAAAATTAGCAGGTAAAATCAGCGGCAATATGAGTTGGACCAGTCTAGTGCTAGCCAAAAGAGGTAAAATACCGCATGTGGCGCCTCCGGCATGCTAAGCTGTAAAAACGACTGCCACACTACAACAATAGGAAATGTGGCAGTCTTTTTTCAAATTCTCTTTGAGCGGCATAACAAACGTCAAGGCCTGTGAGGCTTTTGTGCCACCTCAGCCTCAACACTGTTGGACCAGTTCATACTGCCACAGGCCGTACTTGAGGCAGCGACATGCTATAAAAAATTCAAAAAGCTTCTTTGACATACCGACGTGCTTTCGAAGAAACTCTGGGCAAGGCCAGGGCTGGTTCACGAAGTTTAGGTACCAGCCTTTTTTCATATCAATTATAAATACAGTGGCGGATCCAAGGGGGGGGGGGGACGGGGGGGCGCGCCCCCCCCCCCCAAACAAAGTTGACCCCCCTCCCTCCCTCCTTCTCGGAGGGCAATTTGACATGGGTGGACCCCCCGTGCACAAGGAAGTATGGGAGAATAGTATCCTTAAAAAATTTCCGCCCCCCCCCCCCCCTAAACGGAGCTCTGGATCCGCCCCTGGATCATAAATATCTAGACAAAATTGAGCTTCGGGGATTACACAAGCAGTAGCCAAAGAACATGTGTATTGCTAGGCTTGTATTGTCTAGGCAGAGGCTTTCCCTAGGGTAATTGACCAAATATATCTGACTAACCTCTAGACATTGCGCTAAAGAAATCCACTGGCTAGATCCAACATACCTCCTAGAAAACTGACCAGGTATGTCGATCGTTCATCTCAGGGAAACTGACGGGTAGGTCTAATGCACCTCCAAACACAGCTTTATTCGTAACTACATTAGCCGGTGGTTACTGTTAAAGCGACACTGACAGGATATTTATGTTGGCCAAGGTTTTTATTCGTACATGACACATGAGAACCCGACTACCCAGAACACAACTTGCGGGTTGAAATTCGCTTTCTTTCCGCCCGAAAACCGCCGAACGAAAACTGGCCGGTTTGAGTCGCGCTCACTCTCTTCTCCGTGGTCACGTGCCGTTTTCTATGGTTTAGACACAACCACCAAAGGTATAGTCAAAGTCGTGGGTCATTGAAAGGATACACACAATTAAAAATAGAAGAAGAATGCGATACCGATATTTTGTGGCTTCTAAAAAGCTGCAAATACGTTGACTGAGGAAAAAGAACGTTGCACAGCCACGTGACATCCGGCCACACCCTCCTCCTCTATATTTCTTCTCCCTGCCCAGTCCAGTTTCAGTTTCGGTTTTGAGCAGTTGCGTTCTTTGACTTCATTAAAAATATATGTGACGCTTGATTGGGTAGTCTTCTGACACCATAATAAATCACCTAACTAAAAATACAAAATAAATTTTTAAGGGTGTCGGTTTTATTTTAAAGCAACTGGTTTTTAATCACCATCGTTATGTGAAGCATCGTAAGAAGAAAAATGGTTGTACGAATTGCTGTCTCGAAATGCCTTTACTGCGACTCAACCTTTACCGCGACTTCACCTTTACATGTTTAGACTATGTTGATTGATCGTCGGTTTATCCTTTTTATGCACATAGTTTGAAGGCTAACCTCCAAACTGTTTCTACTACTGTGTCTGTTCGCTGATACCCCTCAACATCCGCATCATTGGATGTGCTGTTTGGAACTTTTTCATATCAATTATACTATATAGAGCAAAAACAAATAGTTGCCTCTTTGAAAAAACTCTTCTTGCTTGAATCGATTACCTGTGACTGCCGTCACCATATACCGAAGGCAAAATGCAAGCAAACGCGATAGGTAAAAAAAAAAAAAAAAAAGTTGTCATGGTGGCCGCCATTTTTTGAAAACGAAACAACAATACCAAAACATTAAAAGTGGTTAGTTCCCGATCCGTGGTGAGAAGGCACTCTTACGAGCTTAAATAATTATTTGAGGAACTTTCGCCCTTTTTAAATTATTTGGTTGTCAATATAATTTGAATAGGTCAAATAACATAGCATAAGTTGGCATGAATACTGCATTATTGTTGAAAGGAGGTCCTCGATCACGTTGTTTGCGATTTCCACAGGTTTATTTTGCAGTGGGCAAACCAGAGTGTCGAACCGGAACCGAACCGAACCGAAAACCGGAACAGAACCGTTATTTTTAGCCGAACCGGAACTGAACCGAACCGAAATCATCGCCGCCATCTTGGAACTGAACCGGAACTGAACCGGAAAAAAATATAACGGTAACCGGTTCAAAACGGTTCACGGTAATATTTTTATTACAAAATGAGTATTTCCAGAAGTAAAAATTGACAGCTGTATTTCTATATAGTGATCAAATTGTCATATACTGAATTGCAATGTATGAAAAATTGTGGGTTTTCGTGGCGCTTTTGCATTGGCACTACGATTAATCATGTGTCACGTGGTCACGTGACGTCATAGTGTCAAGATATGCTATCAAATAATGCCACGTCAAGTGGCCTTGTGACGTAGTCGCGTGACTCACCGCGTCAAGTCGGCTTAAATTGAGTACGTCATTATAGCCGTTGCAACTCAAGAAGGTAGGGCGAGGAAAGGAAGGCCGGGGAGGAAGAAGCAGGCGGAACGCTGGAGAGAGGAGGAGGTTTCCCCTTCTTCTCCAGCGTTCCGTCTGCTTCTTCCTCCCCGGCCTTCTTTTCCTCGCCCTACCTTCTAGAGTTGCAACGGAATATATATGTATTAGCGTTGTTGACATCGTGACATCACATGCCATCACGACTTCTCACGGCGATTCACGTGACATCGTGACGTACT
This sequence comes from Ixodes ricinus, assembly GCA_037355805.1. Lineage (NCBI taxonomy): Eukaryota > Metazoa > Arthropoda > Arachnida > Ixodida > Ixodidae > Ixodes > Ixodes ricinus. The sequence goes on along the minus strand of JAZHYW010013087.1, from coordinate 3,751 downwards.
CGATTGTCATAAGCCCGAGTCGAGTGCTCGGGTTCTTGGCAATTAGCATCGCCAAACATTCGTGTTGGCTTTTGTTCAATCAAAGATGAGAATAGCCGAACTCTAACACTGGCGGTATACAATTAGCATCAGATAACATCGCCGCTTGTTCTAATAGCGAGTTGAGGAGGGAAAAGCTATTTCTTTCCTTTATTTTTCTGCGTCTGTCATTGAGTGGAGAAAAAAACTGTTTTTGAAAGCTATCAACGTCAGGGATTAGCTCTTAGTGGTATTTACTGAAAGTACAAAAATTGTTGCATGAACCATTTTACATGTACACATCATTGAGGCAGCCAAACATGTTTTCGTTGTTGCTGAACTGTCTCATGAAAGTTGTCCCCGAAAATAGAAGGATTGAAAGGACTAAATGTGGCTTATTAATCTGACGATAAATAAAACTACAAGTGTGTACGGCAGGGATACCTAAAAAGAAAGATTCTAGTGGCCTTAGAGGCAGCCACTCAAATTCTCACAGTTTTTTTTTAATCTTCACTGTTTTTTGGTGCAAAATAAAAGAAATGGAGGATTACTGTTAACAAATGACACAAACATAACTGTCGAATCGGCACCCCCGGCAAAACGGACGAGGGAGTCCCTCTGAAATGAAAAGTATTCTTTGGAAGAGCATCGTAAAATGAAAGGGGGGGGGGGGGAGTTAAAACATACTGCGTTGTAAAGGTTCCTCTGCTCCGCATCTTGGGCGCAGACAAGACAGCGTGATCCCGCAAAGCTACTTCGTTTGCAAAATCACTCCTGCCAGAAAGCGGGTTTTTATGATGCCAGACACTCGCGTCGTTCCTCACGACGCTGCACCAAGAAATAATAATTTTTGTTTTGTGAATATATGAGTTGCACTGAGCGCGAACCTTCTGCAGCGTGCATTGTACACAACGGGATTTGATTTTCTCAGCTAAAAGAAATTTCTAACCCCCAGGACATAGTGCGATGATGTCGCGTACAAACCATGTTAATCAGTTCAGTTTTCTGGTTAAATGGGATGTTCTCAACATAATACTCGGTTTCACTTTAAGTGTGAGCGTAGCAGAAGCTAAAAGAGCACGCTCCGGGCTTTCATCAGTCTTGCCAAGCACGAGCGCTCCTGCAGTGCAAGCACTGGTCAGGACCACCTGCTTGCGCTTGTAGCATCGGCTGCGTCTGGACTTGAAGGGGCCCTGCAAAGCGTTTCTGGCCATTTTTTAATTTGCATCGCGTTCGCTCTAACTAGTGAGTGTGACTCTAGCAACACATTAAACATAAAATAAAGAAAAAATCCGACGTATTTTGAACATAATTGTTGAAATAGGTTCAGAATATTCAGCACAATTTCTTTTGTTGATGACGTCCTTGGTCTGAACCAATAGAGAACCGAAACAAGAGCGTGCCACAACCATGCGCGATCTTCCTAAGTGTTGGAAATTAACATCCAGTTATGAAGATGTGAACGCCCCACCAATTTACGGGTGTTCCAAGCAAAATTTTGAGTGAGAGTCACGTGTTTGAAGGGATCAGAAGGGGTCACTTGCGGCTATTCAGCCATAAAGCCCCTCTATCCTGGGAAAAGTGGCGCCATACATTGTTGTGGAAATGCTCGAGACACGTGCCGCGCGCCACTTCCGGGAAGAGCATGTCGTCCTAAATCTAGATCAGTGCTGCGCTGTTCCGCCATCATCTTCCCCAGGGATGCACCTAGCACGTGCCTCGTGCATCGACGCACCTTGCGCAACTTTTAAAACATGAAGGGGCTTTATTCAGCCAGTCCTTCCTCTAGAATTTTATGTCGCTATTATCTGACGCTCTAGACCAATGTCCTCACTGAACGCTCGTGTATGACACTGATAGGCACGCTTTTCGAAGCAGCATTTGGTTTTCTTCGTCCCTTTGCAATGCCCCTTTAAGCTGAAACAAAGTGTAGCAAAAGAGATGTCCAAATTGTAAAGTTGTGGTCTCGCGATGATATCCGGCAGCCTAATAAAATGTTAGAGCGCGCATGACTGATAAAGCACAGTGTTGTAAAATGAGGCCGCAATACAAGTGCACGTAAAACCAAATATAACTTTAGCCTCCCGAGACAGTATTCTGCGAAGTTTCGAACTCGTGCAATCCGATATCCAAATGTGATTTAAATTAGAAATATATTGTCTGTTCTTAGCGATATTTATATGTAATTAGGAGCATCATTGCACGCATCTCTATTAGAGAAATACGGACGATAACCAACCAAGTCCTGAACAGTTAGGAGTCCGACGTTTCAAAACCGGTTCGGTATTTTCATCAGAGGCGACTATTTGGACGTGGAGAGCTGCAGCTTCTTTTCCACCTACGGTGTGTCGTTTGCTTCCTTCACTTTTAATGCGAAAGCATTAACTGTCCCATGGAGCGAACCGACGTCATCAGCTTTGAAGCCGCGCCAAACGGCGCCTCCCACCGTCCCAATGTCACGTGTAGCAGGAATCTGATGGATAGGTTCCCATTGGCTAGCGACGAACTAAGGGAGCAGAAGAAGGACATTCATGATTTCGCCTTCACAACTCATAAGAAGCGCTTAGGTGTCCTCGGATTTTTTTTGTTCTTCAAGTGCCCTAGTCCGTTGACATACTCCGATGGTTAAGTGGCTGTCGACTTATTGAGCCCGACCTATTGAAACGTCTGGCTCCTAAATCTTCATGAGTTGGTTGGTGAAGGTATGTATTTCTCAAATTTTTGACCCAGCCAGACGGAGTTCTGTCAAACGTGTTTACGCTTAAAACCTGCATTTCAATACGTTTATTTTTGCAGTAAGGCGTCCTGTATGGGATTATTTAGAAGAATACCATTTATTATCTCTCTTTCTGCACATTTCGTGTATTTGCCTTCAGATCTGTAATGTGAGCACACAGTCCTTTTTGGCGTAGCCCACGACCCGGTGTTTCACACTGCCAAACTGCGAACAGAAAAGCGTGTTCCGCAGACTCAACAGATGGCGTATTCTCGAGTATCATACTTCCATGTCAGTCTCAAGCGGCTATGTGAACTTCATACAGTCAAAATTATTAATGACAATAAAAAATATTTTATTGCTGCCTGAAGACTTGACAACATAAATAAAGGGCCGATCACCCTAAAGATATACATCATAAGTAAATGCACCCCGGAAGTATCTGATATATGCTCTGCAAATTTTTTCCGGCTTTTTTATCTTCGATAGAAGTGATTTGGGAGAACCTTAAACAAATGTTTTATTATGAAGCTGATAAAAATAACATATGTCTTCCTGACGCATATTCAACTTCTCAAACATATAGAAGTCTGTTTCTCCTTTTATGTGATGAACAAAAATGTTATGTGTCTGTCGGGCTGGACGAAAACAAAGTACACAGTGGCGCGTGGCAGAACTATGACGATTGCGCACGCAGACCGTCAGAAAGTGACCAATTAAGTACCTGTAATGTCGAGCAGAGTATGAAATACTACTTTGTTCTATTTAACAAAAAATATAGAAAATAGCAAGGGTCATGTTTATTTGTAAATTGAATTGACCGATATCTTGACAAGAATAAACCTCAAACCAAGCTATGTCAAAATTGTTCTTTTTGGTACGCGCTATTTTAGGCCAGATCCGATCTGAGTACAAAGGTCCCTCTTTTTTGCATGATTATTTGCATGCATAACGGTCCTGAGTGTAAAGAATATTGGTCAGGAAAGTAAGCGTTGTTATTGCGGCTCAGTGTTTCTA
>JAZHYW010013086.1:0-23054 GCA_037355805.1 Ixodes ricinus | reverse complement strand
AAGCACCGATTACTAGTGCGTTTAGAATGAACTGATGAAGGTTGACTAACCTGTACGAGAAAGCAGAAAGGATTTAGCAGCGTCTGCGTCGTTGCTGCAGCAACTGCGCCCACTGACGATCAAATGCGTTGTCAGACTATTTGTAATCCGAGCGCCACCCGATGTTCGTGACGATGCGGTTCACTTGAAATGGACCGGAAGCAGGCGCTGTTTTCCAGCAGCGGAAGAGGATTGAAAGACCAGGAATGGAAGGTTGTTGCCAGATGACGAAGCATCAAGATGTAGAAAGACGGCTGGTTGCCCCGTAAATCCCACGGGCGGTTCCGGGAAGACAAGCGGCCCATGGGTAGGCGGTGATCAGCAGCTGTACGAGAAAGCAGAAAGGCTTTAGCAGCGTCTGCATCATTGCAGCTCTCACATTTATTTTATTTCCCTTTGATCTACCGGATGTCGGTCGTAATCTCTGACAAGGAGGCCAGCTGATGGACCTCACGAGGGTAATAAACGGAGCTAGAGTTGCGGATGGCGTAGGTGAGCGGTTTATGGTCCGTCCAGGTGACGAAGGGGCGACCTTCGACAAAGACGTTGAAAGTGCCCGACGGCCAAGTACGCCGCGAGCAGTTATCTCCCAAAGACGCTGTTGGTGGTCTGGGCGGGCTTTAACTTCTTAGAAAAAGAAAGCGGGGGATGCCATTCACCATCTACTTGTTGTTCTAAGATTACCCCAACAGCCGTAGCTGAGGCATCGGTCATGATCGAGGTTCTGGCATCATGTTGTGGATGTCGCAGAAGTACAGCATCTGCAAGTACGGTTTTTAATTCGCAGAAGGCTTGCTCCGCGTCTTCACTCCAGGTAGGTTGGAGGTGGCACGTGCAGACTTGGCCAGGAGCACATCAAGGGGTTGGATTGGCCTCCGCGGAGTTCGGAATGAACCGGCGATAAATATTTATTAAGCCGAGGACCTGGCGAAGCTTTGTGATAGAGGTAGGTCTTGGAAAGTTTCTGATCGCTTGCACTTTCGGCGGTAAAGGTCTGATGCAGTGTCGGTCCACGTCGATGTCCCAGAAACCCGAGTTTCTATCTCATAAACTCACTTTTTGCGCTGTTGATGATGATGCCATCATCTGACACTCTTTGAAAAGAAGGCGGATGTGGTAGGTGTGCTCCTCCGGGGTAGAGCTAGCGACCAGGAAGTCGTAAACGTGAAAGCGAATGCGAAGGGAAGCCCCCAGTGACAGCGTCAATAAATCTCTGGAATGTTTGAGCCGCATTACTGAGGCCAAAAGGCATGCGGCGGAACTCAAACAAACCAAACGGAGTGGTTCGCGATAGTCGCCACACAGTCTTTAATCTCCGTTCTTGAACACCATGTGTAGGCGAGACCCCAGCTGCTTGACGAAGGTCGGATAATTCCAAGCTCGAGCATATGCTAAATTCTTCGCGAGCGATGCGGAGTTTTCTGGAGCGCAGACGACGGGGTCGAAGTGAACCGGTGCGCCCGTTGTTTCGATGTGATGGTGGACGCCGTGCGAAGCCGGTCTGGTGTAGTCGGGAGCTGGCGCGGGCCAAAATCCTGCGGGGTAGGTCAGATCGGCCCGTCGATGTTAGAGCAGACCGACGCGAATCCTGCGGTGTCAGTTGTTGAGGACGCCTTGTGCGGAGAGTCGCGTTGTGGAGTCGAGCAGACGTCTCTCCTTGACGTATATGAGGAGACTGTGGTGTTGCAGGAAGTCAGCACCGACGATGACGTTGCTTACGTCTGCGACCAAGGAATACATCGGTGCACTCGCCTGAGGCCAGATTTAAGGCGATTAACCGTTCCTTCTACACGGGAATCAACGAGTTCTTAACAACCCGAAGGTAGTAGATGGGCGTTTCTGATCGATCCGTCCGTTTTGCAGGAGCAGCGCTTACCTCAGCCCCTGTATTGACGAGATATCGGCATTCCAGTAGTCCTGTCGGCGATGTAAAATAGGCGACTTCCTGGTAGGCTCTGACTACTCGTTGCCTCTAGAGGTCGGCCGCTCAGTTCGCTCCAGGAGCAGGGACGAAAAGCAGTGCCCGGCGTCGGAGCCAAAGCGGCGATGGTGCACGCAGACATCCCCGGAACTTGCCGAGCGGGGACGGTCAGCATTTCTTCGACGAGATTTTGAATGTCAACGTCGTTGGTAACTGCGTGGGCAATCTCGCTGGTGAGTTGCGGCGGTAACACTCTGTTTCCACCGCTGGCAAAGCTGCTCGAAGTTGCCGCCATACGATGGAGTACCTGGCAGGGCAGGTATCGCTTCGCCACCGTCTTCTGCCACCGATGTAATGCTGGCGACGGATGGACTGGCAACTTCGATAACGGCGTCTGCCAGGGCTGCGGAAGTCCTGTGAGGTCGAGAGCCGTAGCGGTTACCAACACCATCTGAACGTTGGTTGGGAGGTGCTGGATAAACAGCTCCCGTACCAGAGCGTCGCCGATTGTCTTGGCGCGATCTCCAAGGAGCTGAGTCATCCACCACAGCAGCTGGGACGGACGTCGATCGCCGAGTTCTTCCGCCGAAAGATGTTTTCGAGGCGAGAGCGATCTGATGCTTCGACTCTCTACATGAGAGCCGCCTTCAGCTGGTCGTACGAAGCTGTGGCAGAGGGGTACGCAAGAATGTCGTGTGTTTCGTCTGCTGCTGCCAGCGACAGCGCCAAAAAGACGTGATGGTGCTTGCTTGTCCTGGTTCGTCAGACTGCTGGGATGAAATCGGGACTCAGCTTGCAGGAACCAGACCCTCATGTTTCGGTCCCATTAGAGCGAAAGTCACACTGCAACCAACGAGATGGAAGCCGGGGTTCCAGCTGCTGCTCCTTGGTGTGCGCTTGGTGTCCATGGCCCTCGATTGCGTCACCAAATATGTGGCGGATCGCGAGGTCCCACCACGTTAGTTAAAGTGACGACATGGAAAGACAACGACCGACGTGTCTGCCTGTGATGGTGGCTTCGAGAGCATTATCCATTCACGAGCTCTCCGAGACGCGTGCCAGTACCGAGTATCGAGCCATCTCTTTTATTTTGATGTGAAAGATGGATCGGTTGGTGCATCGCACCTTACACAAGAGATCGACTTCTCACGGTGGACTTTTTTGCATCAACTCGAACCTGTCTGAAATGGCGTGAGAGACGCGAACTGTTTCGCAATTGCTTTCATATTATGCGATGTTTTATGGTGATACGGAATTACAGCAAACTTGTTCTTTGATTTCTGGTCTCCTTCACTTTTATCTGCGATTTGTAGACATGATTCTCTTTTGATGAACTGATCTTCATAACCGGCTTCGTTCAATCTTTTCCATTGTCTTTCCAACAATTGAGTCATAAAATGAATACAATACCTGTCTAGTGCATTCCTGGTTAATGATTTAACTACCCCCCCCGCCCCCATCACAGTTTTTGAGTGGCAACTTAATTTCGATAGCACTGGTTTTGAACTTTATTTGCCATACTCTCAGCAAAGCCCTTCTTCAGCATAAATTACCAAATTTAAAAACTGAAGGGCTCCATTCTTAGGTATTTCCACCGTGTACTGAATCTCAGGTGCTGCTGATCTAGTCAAAGTTTCTAGGTTGTTCAATAGACCTTTGCGAAAAGAGCAAATCACTATATCATCAACACATCTTTTAACAATACATGTATCTGACGATTCTTGCAACCTATCGGACACAACACAATGCTGGAGTTCAGGTAAATTTCAGCTGTCGCTGGTGCAACAGATGACCCTATTCACACTCCCTCTTTTTGTATATACCGTTTTCCCTTATATCCTACAACCGTCGACTGGGGGTTATACTCAAGAATAAAAAAAAATTATCTATGGAAATGCTTGATTGTTATTGAAATTTTACCAAATTCAGCCCCAAAACCTCTTTTATTCTCTTTAGCAAACTCTTTACCAGCGAGTAGTAGAGATCTTGGATGTCTATCGAGAAAATTTTACATTCCCTTCCATTGTGATTTTCGAGTAGTTCGATCAACTAGATACAATTTTCATTGTATATTTAACGAAATCTGCATATCAAAACTATGTTCAAATATTCCAGCAAAAAATGAAATATTAGGCATAATACCATGATTCCAATGAGCTGGAGCGATTATAGACATTTCATACCGACCTCATTAGATGGTCTTAAGAAACCACTTCAAAATGATAACAAATCTTGCTCTGTTCATACGCTGTGCAGGACGATAGGCCACTGCCTCCATGTTAAGCTGAGGATGCAGCCACAAAGATGCTGCAACATCACTGGCGCTTGCAGTGTCCTCCACAACCCGGCCAAGACTCACTCCTGTAGCATGCCAAAGACTGTCCTCCTCGAATAGGTTCCCGTCGAGCCCGTACCAACGGTTCGCGACGAGAGTAATGAGTCTGGGAACGCCATCCTAAGCCAGTTCTGTTAAGCGTAAGTATACAAATGTATTGCACATGCGGCTTTGCATGGTCGTGAGTACCAGTGCATTAAGCTAGCAAAGTACCCCCACTATGCAGAGTCGTTAAGCATTACCTTTAACAACTCAACCTCCTCTGCGAAACAATTCTGATTTATAAGATTTTAAATATGCTGTACATACTGTGGTTAGCAGCATCTGAATCCAGAAATCTATCGACAGCTGCAAGTAAAATATATTTTATTTCTTAGCGGCTGTGTTGCTTTTGCCAAATGTAAAGGCCCGTTCACACTCTTGCAACCGAGTACGAACGAGAGAGACAAGACCGGTTTTTTAAGCCTCTTACGGCGTCTTAGAACCAGCTCCGCAGCAGCGCATTCGGTCCTAAGACGTCACAAAGGGCTTAAAACCGGTATGGTCTCTCTCGGTCTTACTCGGTTACATATGTGTAAACGGCGCTTAAGAGAATACGTTCAACATGAAAAATAAAAAAGAGCAAAATATGTCAATGCTTTTCCTTTCCCTAATTTTTTAGCAATTCGATTAACAATTGGGCACGCTCTGTTTCCAGCTCAGTTAAAGCCATTTTGGTCCTCTAGTATTTTTTTTTATAAAACTCCTTTGCAGTAGTTTTTGCTGCGATCGTGGTTGTGGCAACCCGCACGACCCTTCGTGTGGCGTCCTTCTCCAGCAGGAGATTCACCTCTTCCAGCTGCTGCTGTCTCAGTCTCCCGCAGAAACCGCTGTGCAGCTTCCCCTAAACCAAGGTTGGCAGTATGGCACATTCGTTGGAGTCCGTTGCACTGCCTCCTGTAGCGGATTCTCGTGTGGCACCTCCGCACTTGTTCCGTTCCCCAAGAAACCAGGCTGTGCTTCTCTGCCCCTGGAGCAGTCACTGTGGCAAATGCATATGCAAAAAGTGGTCAGGTTTGTTTTTATCAGTATGGGCAAAGAGAGCACACTGTGAGACGTTCATAACCCCGATGAAGAGGCCGGTGCTTTGCCTAAGTCCATTCATACGTGTGGTTTCAGAAGACAATGTTTGCTAGCTAAGTTGGTTTTTACACTGACGTGCAGGGTTGAGGTCGAAGCACGGTGTTGTTACTGGTTCTTGCACAATTGCCCAACACATTGTGTGGAAAAATGCGCATTTGTTTGAGAAGAGCATGTGCATGCATGTGTGTGTACATTTTCTTTCACTGCTGAAATTTACAATCCAGTGGTCACATGTCGAGTCAAACCATGTTGCACTGTGCACATTGATAGGACAACTTCAAACGCTACAGAACATAGTTTTACTGGCATCGATCTCACTCACACGTATTACCACCATGAAGGTAGCTAACTTGACAACAATAATGGAGGTGGTGTAGCCTGCTTCCAAAGTTAGTGAAACTAGCAATGGGATGATTGCACTGCGTGTGGTCTACATATTCAGAGCCTCGCACAGTTAGCATAAAAAAGCCATTGGCACTTTGTTGCATTTCATTTTTACAGTATGATGGCACACAGCTTTACAACCTGATTTGGCATTGCATGCCTTCCTATTTCAAAAATTGCGAGCTTTGGCTCTCTCAACTTCATTGAAAATAATTAAAAATTCGGTAGCGCTGTGTCTCGTCCGATCTTGCTGTGCACTCTGGAAGCCAAATTCGTGACTTATATTTAGAGCAGCCTTTGACCTTTTGTGGTTGAAACAAAATGTCTTTATATACAAGCACTCAGCAGTAATACTGTTACGATCTGGGCAACTCCCTGTTACCAACATTTGTCCTCGTCTTCTAGAGCCTCGCCTGGAGTGACAGTATTGCTTCAATATGATCGGTTCCTTAACACAATTCACTTCTCACACAATCAGGTCTAGAAACCAGTCACCTACTCTTCCGTATCACCTATGGTGACATCCAACTCGCACAGGTTGGGCGAGTCCTCGCCGATCACCTCGAAGAAGGCTTCGACAAGGGGCGTCAGGACATGGGGGTTTGGCCCAGCACCTATGAATTAAAGGCATAGCAATTTAATCGCGTCTACTACTTACTCAGCTCACGGGAAAAACCAGAGGAGGTGGAGTTCACTGTTCAACAAAGTATGTACATAAAACATTAATTAAAAATTAAAAATAAACAAATCTTGTATGCAAATTTTTTGAAACATTCAGCAATTGGCGTATAACACTGCTGGAACTGTGTACTATGTGATCATGTAATTTTTACTTACACACAATTTGGTATATCGGCTTCGGTTGGCCTCAACCATTGTGCACTAAATATTTGCGTTAATATCGGATCCCCAGTTTACGGTCTTTTACTCAAATTCTTTACCAGTACCGTACAGCCTGTGCACTGCTGTTACATAAACTGCAATAAATGGTCTGTAGATGTAGCATTGCTTTTACTGCTGTTCTTGGAAGATGAATGTCGAGTCCCAGCAGAGGGCAATGGGGCACGAATATACGAATGTCCACATTCACGTCTCTGTTTTATTACTCACATAATATCCCTAAAGCAATGAAATAGCTTAATTTCAGAACACAGTGGACTTACCTATGCGCTAGCCATGCTTCTTGTAGTAAGTGTGCAATTTTCTGGTCTTTTTCAAAAGGTTCCTCCAGCACTGCCGCAACTCTTCTGGCATGCGCAAATAGCCCATCGTTCTGGGAATGTCGTGTTCTGGAAATGTCGAAATGTCGTGCAAATAGAGCCCGAGCCCGGCCCGGCCCGCCCCGCGGACCGGGCTCGGGCCGAGGTAGCATGCGTTTTCTCGTGCCCGGCCCGGGCGCGGCCTTGAAGAAAAATATTTTCGCCCGGGCCGTGGCTGGGCAGTCGTGTGCCGCAAATTCTAAATAGTTGATAACAAAAAGTGTGGTTACCGGTCTTTTAGGTTCAATGAAAACAAACAACCGACATGAAAAATCACTACGGCGACGCTAAAAATCGAAAAAAAAAACGTTTTGCATTAGGAAAGTTTTTACCGTGGATAAAAGGAAACGTATAGAATCCATCAGTATAGTGGGGAAGTGCGGTCAAGAAAACAAGGGCACTCCAATAGCATGGTACAACATTAATGTCTTCTTCCTCTGCTTTTCAAACTACAAAAACAAAAAAAACAAAAAAACGTGAGCTTGACTTTGCACTTTGTGCAGGGAGCGTTATTATGCCACCAAAGATAAGCTAACTATAGATAATTTTATGCTTATGCAGCCTTTTGAAGACGCACTACCGTGATTACGATTGTTTCTTCACAAAAACATGTTGAGAGGGAAGTTATCTATGAAACGAAATGAACAACGAAAGGTCCAATATCTCTTCAGGAAATGCATAAATAAAATATTGGCCCCCTTTCTTTAAATCACTTATGAAATGCATATTTCGCCCATATTCTCGAAAATACATCGTGTACGTCCAAATCTTCATCGTGACAAAAAAAAAAAATACTCGGTGTAACTTTAAGAGAAATTTAAATCAAATATGCTCGCTTTATGCTTAATCAGTTATTATGTTAAAGCCTGCAAAACTTTTCGGGCTCATGTATTTAATCTGTCGGGCTCCGGCCGGGCTCAGGCTTATATTTAAAAAAAGGCGGGCTCGGGACGGGTTCAAGCTTCTGTCTAAACATTCTGCCGGACCCGGGCAGTGTCTTTTCCGGGCCGGGTTAGGCCGGGCTTAGAAATTAAATATTCTGTCGGGCTCGGGCCGGGCCCGGGCCTTGCCTCTACCGGGCCAGGTCGCGCCAGGCCCAGAAATTCCAACCCGTGCAGTGCTATAGTATCGGCACTCTATTCCCCGATATTGTTGTGGGCGCGCCATCTCGCGCAGAGCACACGCAACTGCCGATCGACATGATTCGAAATTGCGACTTCCTGAGCGTTTGATTTGGTGTTAGGAAGCTCATGTAACATTGCTTTGTCGTGAACTGTTTAAACATTTGTGGAGGATGGAAAAGCATCCCCTGTTATTTCAGATAAAGCTTCTGATAACTGGCCACCACGAATCTAAGCCGCAAGATGGGAAAGTGTCGTTATACTCTAAATCGTAGCTTATTGGGTGGTACTAGAGAGATCTAGAGCAGGTGTAGTGAGATCGGGCACCGACGCGCCCGCAATGCATTGCGGTGAAGCGGCGAGCGTGGAAAGGTTCCGGATATACGAGGCGGCGCTGCGGTGGCGTGGTGTGGAGGATCCGCTCGTTTCAAAAGCAAGCAAGTTTGGCTTGGCGGTTTGGCAGCGCAAACTGGTTCCCATTCAGAACTTCCCCCATGTTTTCTGTCGCTTATGTCAAATGATGTGAAATGCCGAATCGACTATGACGACAACGACGACGACGACGACGACGACGACGACGACGGCGACGAGGACGACGACGGCGACGAGGACGACGACGGCGACGGCGACGACGCGACGAGGACGACGACAATGCCAGTAGTGACACAAATGCAATGCAAAGTATACGCTAGGTGATGGTTAAACGTTTTTTTATTAATGAAAGGGTTATGTCAAGGCCTCTTGATAAATACCATCTAGCCTTGAAGTATGCGCTACTACAGCCCATGCTTTAGTGGCGCCCGCTCGTGCAGTCGACACGAAGTGGGGCCGCCGTGAGCGCTCGATGAGCTCACTACCCCTTTTTAGCTTATTTTACCGGAACCATTGAAGCCGTTGACAGATCCGGCCCGATTTGAAGGCGGTAACCTCGTATCGAGCCCAAATTAAAGTCGGAGCCGTCTGATTGACACTGGACAAGGCCGAATCTGACATTGCTTTGACATTTCCGTACGGAATGCCAGAGCGTTAGCTTGACTCGCGCGTTTGCACAAGCTCTGAGGTTTACCGCTGTCTGCTCGATTCGTGATGATGTTAGCTTTTCGATTGCGACGCATCGGCTAGATTGATAACTAACAGCAGACGCTATGGAATGCGATACTTTGGCGACATACAGTGACTCTAGCGGCAGAAAGAAAAATGTGAGAGAGAAGAATGCAGGAAAAAGCAGCTCTAACAATGTACAGGTCACAAACACCGGACATGAAAAAGGAAAATGTGTTTCACAATTCGCTGGGAACTTATTTATTGCTTGAGGCAAGAAAGAAAGTTTTGAGGACGACGACGTATAGGGCTAAATTTCAGAAGACACACACATTATGTGCTGCCTGCCATAATAAGAGTGAGACACTAGAGAACTTGGTTTTGAAGTACACGGGATTTGCCCTGCCCTTCCTGAGGGGTAACAGATTTGGCCGCGGCCACGGTTTCGCTGGCGCCGATGCAAGGACGGAAGAGAAAAGGATTACAGTCACAAAGAGGTGATTAGAAGATTGGTGTAAATTAGCTCGGAAAAATGAATGATGGACAACTTACTAGCACAGCTGGGGACAGGCGGGACAGAGCTCCGGCCCACAGTCTCAACTTTGTCTCCCAGTGGGTCCGGTGCAGGATTAACGCCGACTAGGTTTGACCAGAGGAAAATTGGCGACTGATTCGGCGGGGGGAGGAGGCGGGGGTAATGTTTTTAGTTTTTTTTACCGATCCCCCAAAGGTCATCCTTATGATATCCCACACTGCCTGGTGATAGTTAGGGGGAAATTGGCTTATAATAGGATGAACCATTTGTTTTTCTTTGTAGGCTTGGGCTAGGTGGCGCAAGCTACCGGCCGTTACGAAGGGTACAACCATTTAAATCCCTCCATCCATCCCTTCACAGGGAACGCTGCGAAAAGTGGCTCGCTAAGACTTGTTTTGGGTTGTACAAACTTGAGCATCTCAAACTGCCACACATGTAGAAGCGTACTTGCTCTTGTGCAGAATCCGAGATTACGAGTAAAATACAAAGAAACAACAAAAATTCGAACGCCGTCGAAGCACAGGTCGGGGCTAAGACGATAAGAGCAGTGCTTAAATTCTCCCGTAAGTTGCGGGGACGGGGACGGTCCCCGGTGAAGCGAGGAGGGGGGAGATATTAAATTAACACAAAACCAACTTGATCAAAACGTATGCGTAACCCGGTATGTTTCTCAGGAAAAAGAAAACCAACCAATAACGTGGATACTGATTATTTTTCTCGTCAAGAATTATAGTGTTCCTCAAAAATCCGTCATTTTGTTCCACACGAAATCCACATGGATCCTCACAACATTGTTTTTCCCCCTGGAGATGGCTACTCAACAGAAGTTGAATACGGAAAATCCTGACATATCTGATTACAAGATGGAGTACTTATGTTTGTGTTTTCTCTAATGCCAGAGTTATGGTGGTGGGTCTTCGACCACCCTTCAATATCGGCGGGGGATCCGGAGACCTCCGAGAACCAATTGACTTTAAAGTACTGGCTAACAGCGTGAGCTAAGAGACGACGTTTCACGCATTTCAAAGAAAAACCAAAGGGGGGGGGGGGGGGTGTAAGTGTCGAGACGGCAAATGTTTTGACGGCACCACGCAGAAATTAGAGACGCGTATGCTAGAGGTGGTGGTACAAATCTGGCACCTTCGAATATTTTTGCGGCGTTGAATCCAACCGATTTTAGACGTCGCATTGTGTTTTTACGTTCTTCGGCACTACGCAGAAAAATAAAAGCTCAGCCAGGGTGCCATAAGTAGTATGAGGCCCAGTCAGGCGAGCTTATATGCTAACCAAAATTAGGGCCCCACAGTTTATTCAAACCTTCAGCGAAGGAGGCCTATCCTGTCATTCAACGGGCTACGAGTGAAGCGCGATATTTTACAAGCAGGGAACGGATAACCATCTAACTTGTCGCTCTTCACAGGAAGTAAGGCGCATGATCACGCAATAGCTTGGTATGGCGAGTGTTGTCAATTTCAACTAACATTACATTGTCAAAGACTGCGACGGCGTTTATCGCAACTTCTTCGTCCCTGTGTTAAGATACACCATGTTATCAAAAGGAAAACGATTTCCACATATTCAACTTAAGCGAAACTAAGGTGGGAGTGTACGTTTGAAACGAGCATATCGCTACCGATTGTCCACTTCAGTGCTTTGTATTTATCGTTCTCTACGTAGAAATATATACAGTGGAATCTTGTTAATTTGAGCCCGAAAGGGACCGAAACTTTGAATAATACGAAGTTTGAATTACCGGAAGTTCCTTCCTGGAAACATAGGACGGGCCTGCATGTTGTTTAGTTTGAATTATCCGCGAGTTTGAGTTAAGAGAGTCTGAATTAACAAGATTCCAGTGTATTTATTTTTATCCTACGAATAAAGTTGGCAAATATAGAATTATTTTTTTTCACGTCTAAGCTAGGGGCTTATGGAAGATTATTTTTTTATATATTTTAATTGTCTTTTATTATACGGATAAGAACAGAAGGAGAGAAGTGTTAGGTTAGGACGTCAGTGGTTGAGACTATACTTCGTTTCAGCTTGGGTTCAGACGCAGCCGATGCTACGAGCGCGAGCGTATGGCCCTGAATAGTGCTTGGATTGAACGAGCGCGCGTGCATGGCAGGGATGCAGAAAGCCCGGAGCTCGCGCTTGTAGCATCGCCTGAGTCTGGACCCAAGCTGAAACGAAGTATAGAACCATGTCCATTCCATAAGCGTTGTGCCCCGAGATCCTGCCTCGATCTCACGAGCTCCCCTAACACTTCTTCTTTATTTACGAGTGCGTATGTCAGGAACATCACATTTCCCCCCCTTAATTAAGCAACCACTAAAGGTAGTTACTGGTTTGCAAAACGCTTTGGTGGGTGTCGGATTCGTGTAGGATACCGCCCCTCTTTGAGATGTTCATCAGTCATGTCTCCCGTTACGTCGCTCGACCCCGACCTGGTTGTTGGAGTCTGTGTCTCGATGTCCTCGGCCTCGACAATGACCGCTGACGCTCCAGGGTTAGGACGCGTTTGTTGGTTGTTGGCCACTGAAGTCTCTTCCGATGATGTCGGGACACACACCGGTTTGTACATGTGAGTACTGTCTGGTGACTGTTCTCGTTGAGGCTGAGCCGGGATCAGCTGATCCTGATGGCGTCTCCATATCCTGCCGGGGGACACCTGTACCTGGAAGGATACCGGTCCTGTTTGCGAAACGACAGTACCACGCGTCCACTTTGACGATCCTCGATAGTTCCTCGCGTAGACGTCGTCACCCTCTGACAGAGTGCACTCATGTTCCGGCCTCGCCCTTTGTTGTTTGAACTGAGACCTCGCCACTGTGTCCGAAATGGTGGGCTTCAGAAGATCTAGTCTGGTTCGTAGCTTTCTCCGCAGCATTAGATTGGCCGGAGACTCTTTGGTTGTTGGATGAGTCGTGTTTCTGTAGGACAGAAGAAACCTTGAAACCTTGGTGTCAATAGACGCCCCAGACGTTGTCTTCTTTAAGTGGTTCTTCATGGTCTGGATGAATCGTTCTGCCAATCCGTTAGTCGACGGGTGATACGGTGCAGACGTAACGTGCAAAATACCGTTTGTCTTGACAAAGGTCTTGAACTCTTGAGACACGAACTGTGGCCCATTGTCTGATACAATGCTGACAGGCAGTCCAAAGCGTGCGAAACACTGGTGGAGGCATTTTATCACGGCTTCGGACGTCGTTGAGTTCAACACGAAAACCTCTGGCCATTTCGAGTGTGCATCGACCAGCACGAAGAACATCTTGTTCATGAATGGCCCAGCCAGGTCTATATGGACTCTCTCCCACGGGCGTGTTGGCCAACTCCAGGGATGTAATGGTGCCTGTGCTGGGTTATTTCGTTGCACTTGACACTGCTTACAAGTTCCCACTTCGTCCTCTATGTCTTTGTCGATGGAGGTCCACCACACATAGCTTCTAGCTATTTCCTTTGTTCGAACGATACCGAAGTGATCGCTGTGCAGCTCTTTAAGGACTCTCTCTTGCAAAGTTAGTGGAACAATTACCCGTAGGCCCCACATTAGGCAGCCTTGATGAACCGATAGTTCCAACCGACGTGTGAAGAATGGTATCATTTCTTCTGCGCATTTTTCACTTCCCCAGCCTTTGAGCACCTTCTCCAAGACTTGGCTTAGGACAGGATCATGAGACGTCGCCTTTGCAATATCTGTGCTCTTCACTGGGAAGTTGCTGAAATAGTCGCAGTAGAACACGTAGGTTTCATCTACGACGAGTTCGTCGGAAGTCTTCGCAGCTTGCGGAAGTCTTGAAAGACAATCGGCGTTGGCGTTGTCCTTAGACGAACGATAAACGATGTTGTATCGATGTCCTGCCAATCTGCAAGCCCATCTCTGAAGGCGTGCTGCCGTCATCGTCGGAACTCCAGTCGTAGGTCCCAAAATCTTTTGAAGTGGAGCATGGTCAGTTATTAATGTAAAGGGGTACCCATACAGATAGTAATGAAACCTTTTTACGCCAAAAACAATGGCAAGTGCCTCTTTTTCAAGCTGCGAGTAGTTCTTCTCATGCGTAGACAGTGTTCGTGAGACGAACGATACGGGTCTTTCTGTCCCGTCTTTCATGATGTGGGACAACACCGCTCCTACGCCGTACGCTGAGGCGTCGCATGCCAACACGATCGGAAGAGTTGGGTCAAAGTAAATCAGCACTGGTGCTGACGTCACCTTCTCTTTCAGAGTCTTGAAGGCCTCTCTACATTCTTCGTTCCAACTCCACTGGACATCCTTGTGCAGCAGGCGGTTCAGAGGACTCAAGATGGTTGCCAAGTTTGGGATGAACTTGCCATAGTAGTTTGCTAACCTCAAAAAGGAGCGCAACTCTGCGTCGTTCTTTGGCTCGGGTGCATCTCGTAGAGCAGCCACCTTGTCATCCAGTGTCCGTAGTCCCTCGCTGCTGATGACATGGCCTAGGTAGGACACCTCCTTATTGAAAAACTCGCACTTCTGCTTTTGAAGTCGGATGCCATTCTTTTTAAGGCGTATGAGAACCTCTTTCAGGTTCTTCAGGTGCTCCGCTTTTGTTCTTCCTGTTACCAGGATTATCGTCAATGTAACAGGTGGTGTGCGTCAGGCCTTGTAGTACCTGATCCATTGTTCGTTGAAATATTGCTGGAGCTGAGGCTACGCCAAAAGGAAGCCTGTTGACTTGAAAAAGCCCCAAATGCGTGTTCAAGGTTAAATACTTCTTTGAATCTTCGTGCATTTGAACTTGTAAGTACGCTTTGGCTAGGTCAAGTTTAGTGAATAGCTGCCCTCCCGCCAGCGTTGCAAACAGCTCTTCGATTCTGGGCAAAGGATAACTGTCCACATCGATCACGGGATTCACGGTGGACTTATAATCCCCGCAGATCCGGATCTCGCCGTTCTTCTTGACGACAGGAACAATTGGAGAAGCAAACTCACTTGTTTCTACCGAAGTCAGGATGCCTCTTTCTTGTAGAGCCAGCAGTTCCTTGGCCACAGCATCCCTTAATGCGTGCGGTACTGGCCTCGCCTTTTGAAATGGTGGAGACATACCTTGTTTTATTTTGAGTTTTGCTTCAACCCCTTTTACGCATCCCAGATCATCTGAGAATATTTCCTTATACTCATTCATCAGACCTTCGATCTCCTGTCTTCCTATATCTTCCGAGCAGTGTATTGCTTTGATGTTTGCCCAGTCCAACTTCATGACTCTTAGCCAGTCACGTCCAAGAAGAGGTGGTCCCTTGAAATCGACCACTTGCATCTTCAGGTTGGACTCCTTGTCTTCATGCGTCACCGTCACTTGTACTTCACCCAGCGGCTTAATCTTCGCTCCGTTAAATGCCTTCAAGACGACATTACTTCGTTGCTTTTTCAGGTGCGAAAACTTAGCCTGGTACTCTTGTAATGGCAAAACCGATACGGCTGCTCCGGTGTCTATTTCCATTCTCAAAGGAATTCCACTGACCGATAGCGTTATTTCTAACGGATCGTTTCGCGCGCTTCGTAGCTCGTGCATTTCTATCTCTTCGTCAGAATCATCCACAGTTACAGCCTTCATGTTTTTTCTTTTCGTTACGCTTACTGAAGGGTTTAGACGCTTGTCCTTGCCACTGTCGAGCTGAGGCTTTAAAAACTCTTTGCAGGTGATAATTAAACTTGCGGAAGAAAACAACGAGAAGGGACGAACAAACACACACTTTGTGTTGTGTTTGTGTTTGTCCGTCCCTTCTCGTTTTTTTTTTTCTTCCGCAAGTTTAATTATCCCTACCAACCCGCTCGTTCTGTCCTTACTTTGCAGGTGCCCTACTTTTCCGCATCTTCTGCATTCCAGGCCCTTCCAGCGGCAATTGACCGACTCGTGATTCTTATAACCACAATGTGGACAACCTCTTTTTCTAAAGGTTGTGGTCGGTTTGCCTTGCTGCATACCCGACCCGGAGGAATAACACGGAGCCAACGGTTTCAACAACAAGAAACTACATTTAATTGGACATGGACAAGACGATTAACATTGTTACCGGCGGCGCCTGAGTCCAGGCAGCGACTCTCCGTGCGCCGCCTCTGATCTGCCTTATCAAGGCGGCGCATCCGATGTGCGCGTGGCCGGCGTGATGTCGCCGCCACGCGGGAAAACTTCGCCACCTGTGCCCCGCAGTCGGGCAACTGGGCTGGGGAGCCGCCAGGGTGCCCACATCTCCCGCCCCCCTCAAGCTTCGTCCGGCATGTCGATGACGGAGACGTTGTTGTGGGGCGTCAGGGGGTGGATGGCGCTGCTGGGCGGACTGACGTTGCAAGTCCGGCCGGCGCCTGCTGGACGAGCGCGATGGCCAGTTGGAGGTCGCGCTCGCCGCGTTGGTTGACGCACGCGATGCGTTCGGCGTCCGCTCTCCCCAGCTCCTTGGTCACATGCTGCTCTTTCTGCAGCGGCTCGGTCAGCTCCAGCTTGTCGCTTGAGCTCCTTGTTCTGGATCAGGGCTCGGCTGGCGGCCACCTTGTTGCTCTGGACCGTCCCTGGCGCGCCGACGTCCTTGGTGGCCCGGTCCACCATGAGACCGGCCGCCGTGTCGTTCCGATGGCGGGTGTGGCGACGGTGTTGTCCATGAGCCAGCTCCATAGAAAAATAAGGAAGCAGACGACATGGGGCTCAGTTGAGGGTTGAGCCTGACGTTATCTTCGACACCTCTTCCAGAAAGTTCAAAATAACGGATCTGAGGTGGGCACACAATCTTCTCTCCCCTCTCTTGAAAAGGGAGCAGATCCGTGGAAGTAGAAAACTACCCCCAAAATGCGAGAAAGGCGAAGCCGAGGAGACAAAAAAAAAAGGTTCCTCTCTCTTTGGTGTCACCGACGTCGCAGGTTATACCGCCGCCTTGGTGGAGACAAGGGGGTTTCCGGAACGGGACTGCCGTCAGTGTCGTTCCGGTCCTGCGAGGAATCTTCGTCTTCTGCTTGAAAAAATCGTTTAAGGTCGGTGACATGAACAGGTCCGGTTTCCTCTCTAGACTCACAGTGAACTAGTTTGTAAGTGAGTGGTGAGCACTTTTCATGCACGCGAAACGGACCTTCCCACCTGTTTGCGAGGGAGGCTGCGAAGCCTCGAGCGGCGTCACTCAGTGGGTGAGTACGCCGGAGTACAAAATCTCCCACCTCGAACTGCAAGTCACGTCGCCCCTGGTTGTACTGTTCTGCCTGCTGCACTCGGGCGACGTCGAGATTTTCTCGGGCCTCTCGAAGGTTATCGGAGAAGCGCTTTCGCAGGTCCTCTGCGAACTTCACGTAGGGGCGAAGCCTTCCCCAGACTCTGTAGAAAGGAGACTGTTAAAAAGCGGGAACGCGAGCTCCTTGCCGAAATTCAATTGGGCAGGAGTGAGACCCGTTGACCGATTAGTGGTCGTACGGGTTGCGAATGCCAGCTCGGGCAGTTTCGCGTCCCAGTCCTTGTGGCGCTCTGTGTAGGCCACTAACATCATCTTAAGGTTCCGATTTACCCTTTCCGTGATGTTTGCTTGTGGGTGGTATGGGGAAGTTCTTTTGTGCTTAATTCCCAGCACCGCGCATGCGTCCACGAACACCTTACTCGTTAGATAGGAGGCATTATCGCTTACAAGCTGTGCAGGAAAGCCAAACCTAGCGAATGTTTCAAGTAGACACTCCCAGATTTTTTGCGAATCTAGCTTCCGCAAAGGAAATAACTCAACCCACTTCGTGAAGTGGTCGGTTACCACGAACAAGTACTGATTGCCGCGGGTACTACGTGGGAAGGGGCCCATGACGTCACAGCAACAAATCTGCCAAGGGCTCTGGCTCACGATTGGTTGCATGAGACCGGGGGCTGACCACCACGTGGTTTTGCCTTCTGGCACACCGAGCAGCTACGAGCGTATCGGAGCACATCCTGCCTCATGCCTGGCCAGGTAGCAATTTGGGATAACTTTTCGTAAGTTTTGCTCCCACTGCTGTGTCCTGCCAAGGCAGAGTCATGCATGTATCGGATGAAAAGCTTACGTAGCTTGCGGGGTATCACGGTCCGGAACGCCGAGCCATCCGGATCGTCGTCGGCCTGGGGGATGTAGCGCAGCAGGAGGCCGTCGTCGCTCATCAAGTAGGAGTCGAACTCCTTGTCACTTGGGCGGTCGACTGGACCTCTTGCTGCCAGCCAAGCGGACACGCGTTGGCAGAGTCCGTCATCCAGCTGCGCCTTGCGAAGCTCCTCGCGGCTCACCAATGTACCCCACCGTGAATCTGGGGATCCTCGTGCCGTGGCCGCGACGGTCACCAAGCCATGGGTATCCTGCGAGTGTTCCTCGGGAAGTGGAGCACGAGAGAGCGCATCAGCAACTTTGTTGGTTGACCCCGGGCGGTACACTGATGGAGTAGTCGTACTGTTGTAGCGTAAGCGCCCAACGAGCAAGACGTCCAGCTGGATTCTTAAGTCCCCTTAGCCATGATAGCGCTAAGTGATCAGATTGAATCTGGAACGTTGCGCCATCTAGGTACATATCGAAGCGCTTCAAAGCATGAATAATGGCGAGACATTCACGTTCTGCGACACTGTAGTTGCGCTCGGCTGGAGTTAGCGTGTGGCTCGTGAAAGCAACTGGCCCAAGCACACCGCCATACTCCTGCAGCAAGACAGCACCCAGGCCACAGTCGCTTGCATCTGTCTGCAGAACGAACGGCTTGTTCAAGTCTGGGAGCTGTAAACAAGCGTTGTCAGACACGGCTTTTGAAAGGGCTGCGAATGCGCATTGTTGTTGTTCGGCCCAACACCACTTGACGCCTTTTTTTAGAAGGTGATTGAGCGGTTGGGATATCTCGGAACAGTGTGGAATGAAATCCCGATAGAACGCAATCATTCCGAGGTATCTTTGTAGGCTCTTTACGTCATGTGGGCTTGGGTATTCCGTTAGCGCGCGCAACTTATCTTCGTTGGGGCGGAGCGTGCCGTTATCCACAACGAATCCAAGGAGGTTAATCTTGGGCGCGGCCAACTGAACTTTTCCGGGATGAATTCTGAGCCCAGCATTACGCATTCGCTCAAGTACGATGCGAAGGTGTTCGACATGCTCCTCAATAGTTCTCGAGAAAACAACCACGTCATCTATGTATGCCATGGCAAATTCGTACTTCGAGTTCCCGAGTACAACATCCATCAGGCGTTGAAAACTGGCTGGAGAGTTAGACAAGCCAAACGGCAGTCGGGTGAACTCAAACAACCCTCTGTGGCAGATGAAAGCAGTTTTTGGAACGTCTGATGGGTGAATCTCGATCTGAAGAAACCCGCGACTGCAATCCAGCGTTGTAAACACGGTCGCGTTACCGAGCGCGTACATCACGGAGGAAATGCTGGGGAAAGGGTAGCTGTCTCGTACGGACACATCGTTAAGCCGCCTGTAATCCACACAGAGTCTGGCTGTTCCGTCTTTTTCGGAGCGAGAACCACGGGGAACGCCCAGGGGCTCTTCGACTCACGTACTGAACCGGTGTCGATCATCTCCTCGAGCGCCGCATCTAGGAGTGCCCTTTTGTGGACGCTGATCGGTCGAGGGTTGCACCTCCGAGGCGGCGCGTCACCGGTTTCAATGCGGTGCAGCAGGATGTCAGTCTTTCCAGGTGTTTCCGTGAACATCGGTGAGAAAGACTGCAGGACGGCTTGCAGCTCCTGCTTCTGCTGGCTGCTTGCGGGGCACTTTCGCAACGATTCTCGAACGCCGGCAGGCAAGACGTCCGGCACCACGGTGAAGTGGGCTGCAGTGGGCAGGTTACGGATGCAGTCCTCCCGTCTGGTAAACGGAGTCAGCTCCGGTTGTTGTCCCAGCCGGTATCCGCCACCAGAAAAGTCGAGTGTCATGCTTTCGCCTGTAATGAAATCTCGGCCCAAGATCACAGGTACCACGAGTCCTGGCATATAAAGAAATCGCTGACGCCGCTTCTTTCCATTAAACCGAATCTGCAGCCTCACGGCTCCTCCAGCTGTTATCGCTGTACCAGAAGCTAGCTGCAAACGGGTTTCGCACTCCCGGAGGCCTATCTTTTTTGCTTTGCAGAGTTCGAAAACGAAATCCCCTATAAGCGAGATAGCGGCCCCAGAATCCAAAAGTGCGGCAATGAGAAAATCAAGCAGTGAAATCGTCATGCGCGGTTCAATGATGTTAGGCTCGGGCTGGATTCGACATACCGATGGAATCTGTGCCGCGGTCTGACTGCTCCCAGGGACTGCAACGGCCGTCGGCGAGCGGCTGTCTGGTTTCAGCGTCGCCGGCCGTAGTATAGTTTCCCTGGTTGGTCGTTGGGCGCCATTGTGGTCGGTTTGCCTTGCTGCATACCCGACCCGGAAGAATAACACGGAGCCAACAGTTTCAACAACAAGAAACTACATTTACTGGGACATGGATGAGACTATTAATATTGTTACCAGCGGCGCCTGAGTCCATGCAGCGACTCTCCGTGCGCCGCCTCTGATCTGCCTTATCAAGGCGGCGCATCCGATGTGCGCGTGGCCGGCGTGGTGTCGTCGCCACGCGGGAAAACTTCGCCACCTGTGCCCCGCAGTCGGGCAACTGGGCTGGGTGGCCACCAGGATGCCCCCACTGTTTGCTTCCCACCTTAAGGACTTCCGCGCTGGACGACCCTGAGCCGTGTAGAACTTTCGCACTGGTGGATGCGGATTGCATTGCTACGGCCATTTCAAGCGCTCTCTTGAAAGTCAAATCCTCTTCTGAAAGCAGCCTTTTTTGTATGCTGTCATTGCATAAGCCACATACAAAGCGGTCTCGCAAAGTTTCACTCAGCGCTGTTCCGAATTCGCAGGTTTGAGCTAACTTTTTCAGTGCTGCGACAACCTCAAGGATGGTTTCGCTGTCCTTCTGGTACCTCTTGTGAAAGCGGAAGCGTTCAGCAATCACAATTGGCTTCGGTGACAGATGCGCCCGGAGTATCTCGACAAGTTCCAGATAGGTGTTGCTTGATGGGGCTTCCGGCGCTACGAGGCTCTTGAGTAGCGCGTAGGTCCTTCCGCCGATGACGTTCAGGAATGCCGCCACTCGTCTCGGTTCCTTCACGTCGTTGGCGATGAAGAATTGGTCGATTCTTTCGGCATACGTTGGCCAGTCACCTTCCGCTTCATTGAAGGGCGCGATGCTACCAAGCGTTGACATTACCCTTGTCGTAGCGCTGAGCGGCTTCCTTGAAGTCAATCCTAGACGGAATACCTCGTCGCTAGTTTGTTAGGTTAGGATGTCAATGACTGAGACTATACTCGTTTTCACCTTAAGAACCGAAGTAAAACAAGTCCGGCCGGTGGCGGAGTGTTCTGGGTTTCCACCAATGAAATGGCGCGATATCGCGTAGACTTCACCACTCTCCGTCGGGAGGTGGTGGGATCCACAATTAGAGACCGAAACCAAAACGAATTTAGCACTGCAGCATCCTCTAGTGGCAAAAAGCTAGAACATACCTCGTTAAATAGCGTTTGTTTCTCATAAACATGCTTATGCTATGCACAATTTTGCATCGCTTCTTTAAACTGTTTTCAATAAACATATCTTTGTATATCTAACATTGTTTATGCCGTCGGCTTTCTAAAAACACCATGAGAAAAAAAATCAATGTCTGCCAGTTTTAGCGTATTTACAGTTTTTAACGGCAACCATGGAGCGCTAAAGCAAAAAGATCAGCTGACATCATCGACATCGCCGCAAACTTGATGAACTGGGATTGATCAGATCTGCTACCAGCCACGAACGTAAGTTTGTATAGTTTATTCTGTCCTAATATACCTTTGTTTACGTTATTGCGTTGACGTTCACGTGTATATATTGAGTGGGCAATCGGTTTCCTTGTGTGTCGCGGTGAATTTCAATTTTTATTCTTTAATTCTGTTCTCTTAAGTTCCGTGGTGTGGGGATGGTGGTACAAATCCTGATTATAAACAGAAACAGCGTGGTTGATGTGAGATACGTTCTTCCAGGATCCCATCAAAGCTTCTGCTTGTTGCCCGAGTGGCCCTGTGTGTGGATGGCGGTAAGAATCCCGATTATAATCTGCAACAAGGCTATTACGTAATGAAAGGTAGAATCACGACAATAACATGACACTGGAGGTTAGGCGTGTATGAAGTCGGGAATCCGATTTTGCAGTATGTGAATGGTGCTTAAAAGGACCGCTTTGTGTTCTGGGGTATGACAAACAGAGTCCAAACGTTCTAGCCACTTTCAGGAGAAAACACGTCCTAGTGGGACATTAGTTCACTGGTCAATTACATTCTAAAGGCTGAACACCGAAGATCTCTTCACCCTCGTCCTCGTCGTCAGCTTCGTCGTCGACTCCACTCTCCTCCTCCGTGTCGCTTGCATTGAGGGGTTTGATGACTGGCTCGAGGTTCGACTCTGGGACATCACATTCTCGAAATTTCGCCTCCATTTTTTTCACATGCTCTACACAGTCATGCCAATTGACAGCTGTTACGTTGTCCACTGCTTTCCTCAAGAGCCGCTCAGCGTCATTGGGCTTGGGTGTGATGTTCTTGGAGGCGACCTCCTGCTTGACTCGTGCCAATATCAGCTCTATGGGATTTAGTTCGCAATGGTACGGTGGGAGCCTCAACACTGTGTGTCCGGCGTCCGCAGCCATGACGTCAATTTTGTACTTTGTGTAGCGATCCTTCACCGTTGCCACAATGCTCAGGAGGTCTTTTCTCTTCATTGTTGCACTCCAGTCTAGGTTCTTGGTAGAGAGCCACTGCTGGGTCTCGCCCTTCTTTGTTGCAGTTGTGGGAACAGCTTCAGCCTTTCTGCTGTGGTACGGCGCGTTGTCTTTAACAATTACGCTGTTAGACTCGATATGGGCCAGCAAATGGAGAAACCATGCTTCAAACCTGTTTGAGTCCGTTTCATCGTGGTAGTCCCCCTTTTTCTTTCCACGGAACACATTCAGGCAGCTGGACACGAAGCCAGTGTCACTACCTGCGTGGGTGACAATCACTCTTTCACCTTTTCCAGAAGGAGCCTTTAGCCCGGTCGATTAGTCCAGACATGAAGGCTTGACTTGCTGACTTTATGGTGCTGTCAGTCCACACCTTGTCAACTGTGAGGCCGGCGTTCACCCAAGTCTCGTCCTGGAAGCAGGTCTTGTGGTTCTGGGCTCTGTGCTTTCCGATTGCCCCCAAATACCACCGCCTCCACTCGACGATGTCCTCTCTCACTCAGGAAGGAGTTGCGATTCCGTTCATGTTCCTCGAAGCCCATGTCCTTCAGCAGGTGTAGTAATCTCTCCTACACGACGGCA
>JAZHYW010013085.1:0-11613 GCA_037355805.1 Ixodes ricinus | reverse complement strand
TGAATTTTCCGCTAAATTTAGCGGGAACGAGAATTTGTCTGTCGGTAACATTACGCCAGGTCACATGACATCAATTTTACCGACAAATTTAGAGAAGAAATTGAATTTGTGCATAGGACACGTGACGTAAATATTTCCGCTAAATTTAGCGGGGAAACTAAGGGCGTTTACGCTCACGCCTTCGAAAAATCGGGGAACAGGCCACTAACAGCAGTCGCTGTAAAAATTTGCAGCGACCTTTATCTTCGAAGTTTTACAATGAATGGAGGATGGATGAATGATTTTATGTTATTGGCTATACTTTCTGCAACGGGCGGCAGCTTGCGCCACCTAGCCTAAGTCTAAAAAGACAAGCATATGATTCCTCCCGCCAATCTTATGTAATTTTCGCAACCTATCACCAGGCAGTGTGGTATATCACCTAAATAACCTATGGGGAATCGGGCAAAAAAAAAAAGATATCCCCCCCCTTCGCCTTTTCCTCCGGCAAGGGAGTCGCCAATTTTCCTCTAATCAAACCTTGTCGGTGTTACACCCGCACCGGACCCACTGGGGGACAGAGCTGAGACTTTGGGCCGGAGCCACCCGGGAGGGAGTCTCAATTTTCCGTTCTCCCACCTGTCCCCAGCTGTGCTAGAGTTAGTTGTGGATAGTCCAGTTTTCCCTATATAATTTTCATCAATCTTCTAATCGCCTCCTTCTGACTGTAACCCTTTTCTCTTCCGTCTATCCATCGTCGCCAGGAGAACCCAGGGCCCTGGCCAAATCTGTTAAGCATTCAGGACGGGCAGGGTGAAGCTCCATGCAGTTCAAAACCAAGTGCTCTAGTGTCTCGCACTGATTAAGGCAGGCAGCGCATACATTGTCTCTCCCCTGCCTCTTTCAATCCCTTTTCCACCGAAATAGTCAGCTCAGCCCCATCACTAGTGTGTTGGTATTTAAAAGTAATATTTCGGGTTCGATGTGTCCCATTTACGTTAAAACCTTTCATGTATAAATGCTTGAATACCTCCCGTGTCCACGGCGTATCGTCCATTTTAGTCAACCTTTTTTTCAATTTTCAACTCACTAATTGCATCCCTGCTCTCAAAAGACGACCAGCCCCCCCCCCCTTTCTGTACTCCCTTATTTGGTGTCTTTCCATGTGCTCCCTGTGCCAATCTGCCTACGGTTCTTTGACAAACTTCTAATCCTGATTGAACCTCTGATTTCATGCACAGTAACCGGTTGCCAAAAAACAGTCCTGGAAGAATCACGCCTTTTAATGTACCTCTGACCACTTCATACATCTTATATATTCATAATACATTGAGCTTCGTAATATATGAATTTCTCTTCCCTTTTCTAATTATATTCTCCTCATGTTCCTCTAGATATTTACTTCCCTCATTGAGCTAGACTCCCAGATATTTGTATTTTCCTACAAGGTATATTAAAATGTCTTGTATTGTCAGAGGTGCAATCTTTTTGTCGTTAAACGCAAATAATCCAGACTTGTCACTACTGAAACTCATGCCCAAACTGTCCCCTTCCTCTCCACATATTCCAGCAAGATCCTGGAACGTATCCTGGTCATCTGCCATACGTACTATGTTGTTTGCATACTCCAGTCCTTGTACTACCTGTACTACATTTCTCCCTCCTTCCGTATAACTCACATCAAAACCAAAATTGCTCCGCTCTAAGTTTTTTTTTTCATTTCACTGAGATATAATATGAAGAGGAGAGGTGACAGTGAAACACCCCTGCCTGAGCCCTCTTTTTATTGCTGCGGGCTGTGTAGTTTCTGCTTCCCATGTTATAACTACCTTATTGTTTGTGTACACCTGCTGAAGAAACCTAACCAAATTTGCAACTTAGTTATTCTCCTTCAGCTGACGCAACAGGTTTTCCTTGCTCACATTATCGTACACTCCCTTGATGTCCAAAAATCTAACCATGAAGGAGTTTGGTTCTTGATTGATATTTCTATACATTGTGTGGCGACGAATAAGTTATCATCCAGTCTTCTATCTCTTAGGAATCCGTTTTGGAGCTCACGCAGCACTTACATATCTTCTGCCCATTCCTCCATTCTCCGCTTTCCATAGCTAATCTGTACAGAACTGAAGTTGCCGTTATTGGGCGATATGCCTTAATGCTGCCTTTATTTCCTCTGCCTTTGTGTAGATTAGTCTCCTTTTACTTCGTTTCCAATCATTCGGTACCTCTCCTAACATAGGTATATGAGTAATCACATGCCGTGACTTCGATTTGCTTGCGTTTCGTAGTGTCTTAGTGAGTTTTATCCGTATGTCGTCTGGGCCTGTCGCTGAACCTGCTGGGACAGTATTTTCTGCCTTAGGCCATTCTCTTGTGGTCGTCTCCATTGTTACACAGTTCTTCTTCTCTATACTGATGCTGTCAGTGCTATACACTGTCCTCCTCTGCCCAAGTTGGGAGAAAGCCTCTTCGATTGTCCACCTGACATATTCCCGTGCCTCTCCTCCCTCTAGTCCTCCTCCCTCCTGTGTGGTCAATATGTGTTTGAAACCTTCTCTCTTACTCCCTGCCTTTATTGTGATCTGAAGATGTTTTGCCGCATTTGTATCTTTTTCATTTATTTCCATCGTCTACTGCGCTCCAGCATTCCCAAGTTTGGCCTGTAATAAAGCTGATGTCTTTCTTTTCCGTTGTTGGAAGCTCTCCCATTTTGATGCTACTTCAGCTGGCAAGGTTCCCATTTTCTTTACCCAGCAATGCTCCCTTGACTTCTCTTGGCGCCGCAATTTGGCTGCTTTGACCTCATTATCCCACCAGCTTTTCGGTTTGTGTCTTCGTTTTGTTTTGTTTAATTCGATGCTTCTTTATTTGTCTTTTAAAGATGCACATTAAATCGTTATACGTACATTTTCTTTCTGGTTGTTTCGATGCTCTGTTCTCAATAATTTTAGGTACTTCTAGTATTTATGTCTAACTTAGTTTCGGCTTACCCGCTCGTTCCTGAGCGTCTTGTCCTGATTCGATTGCGCCAAATTTAGCCTTAATTTATTTTGTGGTCACTCTCTAAGCTATTTGTACTTTCCTCGTTTATTTCCATACTTCCTAGCCTGTCATACAGTTGGTTGGACATCTTGCAGTAGTCTCTTGTTGAGTGTAAGTTGTTTCGTTCCCAAGTGCTTTTCCCTTCGCATTTTTTTTTGTGCATTAATTAACACTAGGTCCGGGGCATCACAGTAACCTTCTAGCAACTTTTCCGGTTGTATTTGTGAATGCGTCGATCTCTTCTAAGTGGGCATTCATGTCTCGTATGATAATTACTTCCTGATTAAGGCCAATATCTTTGATGTCCCTCGATATGCACGTAAGGTGTTCTGTACTTTCCTCCCTTGGGTCATTTTCTCTGTTTAGATAAGCAAACCTCAGAATAATGTTCATACATGTTACCCTACCTTTCAGCCATAAGTGTTCTCTGCAGCATTCCTCTCTCTTTCCCAGTCTTGTTCTTTAAATAACATGCCTAAACCTCCGCCTTTGCGTTCACCTCCCCTCTGGAAATGCAGTTCTTAGTAGTGATTGTTTTAATAGACAATTACAAGCATGGAGCCCCGACTGGTGCCCCATGCGTGCAAGCACGCGCAGCGTTCGCGTCAACGTAGCTTTGACAAGCTTGCAACGCGGAGCGCAAGTTCGTCTGCCTCTTTTTCAGGGGTTGTGGAGACGTCAGAACGCCGAGCTCTGCTTGGCTCTGAATGAAGGATATTTGGTACACCTCAAGGCAGCTTGCTTTGAGGCCTACCCACTATCCTTCAATCAGAGCCGATTAGATCTCGGCGTTCTGATGTCTCCACAACCCCTGCAAAAGTAGCAGACGAACGTGCGCTCCGCGTTGCACCGGCGTCCCCGCACGAGCCGTTGCGGTAGGCCGACAAGACGTTACACGTTACGCCGACATAAATCTAGTTTATAAGAGGCAGGTTTACGAAAGAGCTCGTGCCGCTTCGTGCTTTGCTCGCGCAGACCCTCAACAGGGGTTTCGATCGTGCAGATAGACTACAGTTCCTCCGATTCATGACGGCAGCGGGTGCGGAATGAAACTGGCTATGAGATCGGTCAGTTTTTGGAAGTCATTAAACAGTCGTTCAGGGAGTGAAGAACCTGTAGTTTTAATATTATTCGGGGAACTGAATTGGTCTGTCACGTGACAAACGTAAAGGAAGAAATGCAACTAGGGAGGATGGGGGAGAAATGGCACTGTAACGGGTGGGAGAGGAAAGGACGAGGAAAAGAGGAAGGCGGGAGTGAAAGAGAGGAAGATGGGGAGAGGGAGAGGGGCAGTACAGGAGGTTGAGAATTTGGATTGGGAAAGGGTGGGAGTAGAATGGAGGAGAGAGGAACGGTGTAATGGTACGTTTACACCTGAGAAGAAATCCGCTGCCGCGGGAGCGGATCCGCTCCCGGCGGCGGCGGCGACGAGCGGGTTGCGTTTACATCTATTTCCTTCGAGCAGCGGCGGCGGTGCCGGCTGCGGCATCTGTTCTCGTAACATCCCGTCAAATATGACGAGAAGGCGCGAGAGTTCCCTCCTCGGCTGTCTCTCCCGGATGTTGCTGCTCCCAAAAGAACGCGTACTCATGACGTAGGCAGCGTCGAGCTGCACAAGAATGTCACTTCCGGCCAGCGAAACACCTCGTTCTGCGGCGGAAATAGGTCCCGGACCTATACGGCTCGCCGCCGCGTTTTCCGCCCAGCGTTTCGCCCCAGCGGCAAAAGCTGGGCGGATTCGCTGGCGGATCCGCAAGGTTAAACGTACCATAAGAGAATTGTAGAGTCGCGTGGCGTATATTTCCACGCTAACGCTACGGGTAAACTTATTTTTGCGTCACATGACCGAGGAGGGAAAGCGAAAGGGAGTGATAGGGAAGGGAAAGGGAGGAGAGCGTAAGGAGGGGGAATCTGTGTGTCACTTGGCGTTTATTTTGTCGTTAAATGTAGCCTGGAAATTGAACAACACTTAAGTGGTGTATAGGTCATGGATGACAAATATTTAACTAAATCTAGTGGGGAAATCCTTCGTGGTGTTTATGTCTTAATACGTGAATTATCCCGCTAAATATTGCGGTGAAACTGAATTGACGTATAGATCACGTGACGTCAATTTCCCCACTGTGTATACGTCACGTGATACCGATTTCTCCTCTAGATAGAGTGGAGAATCGTGGAGTCTACATATAGATTGCGGTAATGACAGACGGATAGATAAAAGTTTGGGATTAGGGTGCGGCGACGTCCGACAAGTACAATGTCCGCTCGTAAACTGGTTTATTCTGAAATGCGCGGGAGCGTAATCCTGCACTTGCAACTTTCTTCTACCCTGTGCCGTACCGCCACAGGGGAATTCCGTTAAAAAGCATTTCATGCTCTAAATATTGGCAGCGACCTTTATCTACAAAGTTTCGGAATGCTCGAAAAGCAGTATTTAAGGTGCGATTGTTTAAAATGACTTGGAAGACATTAAACCGTCGTTTCCGGAAGTGAAGACTAATATTTATTTTTATCAATTTTCCTGGTACCTTGATCGGGAAAACTGGGCGCATTGGTTCCGTGGCACTGATTTCAACGATAAATTCAGCGGTGAAACTACGTTCGTGCAGAGGTCACTTGACATCAATTTTTCTTCTGGATGTAGTGGGGTAATTGTATTGATGTGTCAGGTGTCGTAAGGATCACGTGGCGCTGATTTCTTCGCTAAATTTAGTGAGGAAACTTAATCGGTGTATTAGGTCAGGTAATGTGAGGTCGCGTGATGCAAATTTTTGATGCTAAATCTAGCGCGATAGCAAATTTGGTATAAAATTCTCGTGACGACTAGTCCCGTGACATAAATTTCCCAACTAAATTTATCGGGGAATGTGAGTTCGTGTATAGGTAACCTGACGTCAGGTACCGTTACGTCAATGTTCCTGCTAAATTTAGCGGGGAATATGCATGTGTGCATAGATTACTTGACTTCAGGTCCCCGTGGCATCACTTACCCCACCGTCTTTGGGAGATAAACCTAATTTGGTTTATAGATCACGTGACATAAGGTCACATGACCTTAACACCAATTTAGTTAGGTAAATTTAGCAATAAATGCACGGACGGATGGACGGACGCACGGGCCACCGTCACCCTTTCAGAAGGAATTTAACGGGTTGGTTGTTTGTCAAGCAACCTAGGGCACTGATGTCATCTTCGTACCGTGTTGAAAATCTGTCTATGGTGCCCACCAGGATTTCTGCAATGTGTTGACGTACGCGTTAAGAATGTTCGAGGGGCTGGATGTGTCTGTCGAAATTTTCTAAGGGGCATGACGTGCCACTCCAGAATTCCTAATGGGTGTAAGTGACTCGCCATTTTTATTTAGTCTTCTGGCGTATTTCCGAATCTTTTCCGTGAAATCAAAGCACCCATCAAAATCAATCGTGTGAAATGGGTCTGTGGGACATATGACGTGACACTTCACAATATACGTGTCGGGGAAGCCATTTGGCCATTTTGTATTGGGCGGCCACAACGATTCTTGGAAATTGAGGAGGCGTTCCCCCGACCCTACCTTGTCGGGACTTTGGATAACGCGGCCACATCGCTGTTTCGTTGTGTCCTGTGAATGTGTTTTAGGTGCCGTACAAGAAGCGCCCAAGGACGCCAACTCCTTGTTTACGTGGGACACAGCGAACGCAGGTAAAATGGGAGAGGCACTTTTTGATGTTCATCAGAAGCTATTCGCCTGGCTTTTTCTCCGTCCAGGAGAGCAAGCTGAATACGAAACAAAGAACGGACGCTCAGTGTCTGGCTTCCCGTCCCATGCGTGGGACCTATCTTCTAGAGCAGATCGGTGTGTGGATCAAAAAGGCCTCTCAGTGCCCTGCTTCTTGCGCCTCTTCGTCCGTCCGGCTTCAGAAGCATTCAGCGAGAGAAAAAGAAGTCGGAGTCGTCAATGTGAAGGTACCAAGGGACGACACCCTGACTCTGCTCAGGATTTCTCAACGGCGGCGGACGTAGGTTGCGCGATCATGGTTTTTGCTAAACGTGCTACTGACAATGTGTTCGTGTGCGTGTGGTGCACATGCTCTTTATATGAGTTGGACAACCGTACATTTCACGAATTTACACAAATGCATTGTATCTTGAAAGATTTTTTGCAACATAGAACTTGGTTGTTCCTATTTGGTCTGATCGCTTCTGTCTACTGTTGCTTCCGCCCTGGTTTGAGTAAACGTTCGTTCTTCTCGTATTTTTAAGTTATAACATACGTGTAAAGCTCAATGTCTCCAATACATTTCTAAGAGCGCTTAAAACTGCATTTTAGGTCTATGATTTTAAGTCATTTAGGTGTCTAACGGGCTCAGAGAGTCAAAAAGGTTGAAGGGTCTGGCGGGCGGAGGGCTTTAAAGGGCTGAAGGGGCTTGAAAGGCTGAGGGGTTTGATCGGCTGAAGGGCTCCGAAGCGCTTAGAGCGTCCTATAACACATCAGGGCTGAAATGTTATATAAATTGTTCACATTTTTCTCTGTATTTGTCTGCTGCGTTTTAAGCCGTCCCAGCGGAAGATTTTTGCTTGTAATGGTATGTTTTAGCGGCAGTTGTCTGTAAAAGCGCGTCGACGACCGCGTCCGAAGATTATTGACTCTCTTACACATTTGTTGAAAAAACCAGAGCCGACGATTTCAAAAATGTGTAAAATCAACCAGCTCCCGTGTTTACGTACTCATCAATTGACTCTCTCCTCGCTCAAGCGCGTCTGGGTGCCGAAGGTTGCATTCATGACGGCCATAGTTTAGACAGTTCCTGATCAGCGCGAGCTTACGATTAGCCTCCACAACGTGCATTGAATACCATCAAGACTAGTCTCAGAAGATAAGTAGGGGTTCAGCGCAGGCTCAGAATGAGCCTGCGCTTAGCCCGCGTTCATCGTGACGAACTCGCTTTTCGGCCAGCAACTTTATGAACCTGTGTTAATATTTGCTACAGAAGTTTCATATCTAAGAAGAAAACAGTAAAAGAGCCATAGCGTCTTGCCTGACTTATCGCAGCTGCTCTTGACACTAGTTCAGACGTACTTTTTGCGGTACCGCAGTACGAACTTTACGTCACACGATGGCCATGCAGCTGTAACACAAGGGTTGCCATCATGCTCCAGCCAGTAGTTTTAGTTTCTCCGTGTACCCCCGAAACAAAACTTTCGGGGTAAGATATACCTACAAAAGTGCATAAGGCATCGAAAAAGAATTACGCCACGTAATTCAGAGACACTTGAATTACCAAGGCAGTCGTAACCCTAAACTCAAGAAAATGTGCCGCTGTTACCCTCTAAAATAAATCATTTTAAAGTATGCGCCGGTAGATTGTCCACACTGATTAATATTTCAACTTCTAAACATGTACAGACCGCGGACTATTCTCGGGAAAACACGGTGAATAAATAACACTGAGTTGCAGGCGAGCTCTTGATAAGAAATCATAATGTAACACCTGAGATTGTGGTGCGTAGAAATGAAGGAACTTTCAAGTCCAAAAACGTGCATTAGGAGAAAGTATCTCAACATACTCGTATCCCCGCGGTTCGGTTGGCACAAAACGCTCTTTTATTGAGACGTTCTCCTACAGTTGTCATTCTCTTGAAAGTTTCCTAATTTCTTCAAACCACGGTCTCTGGTGTTACAGTATGATTCGGTAAAAATTTCTTTTATGATCATTGTGGTGAGAAATATTTTGACAATCTAAATTTAATAAAAAAGATTCTTTGTGATAAGTACACTTATGTACCGCCACCAATATAATTCTTCTTGTCTTCTTTTAATTAGTAACACTATTTTGTGTGAATCGATTGTTGATGCTTTACGCATATATTTCCAAATTGTTTGCAATCTGTTTATTTCCCAGGAGCACGAACTTACTAAGGCATTGGTAGTGATGAAAACTTCTCAAATAATGCTCGATATTTTGTATAAAAAATCTAGTGAACCTGCGTAGCACTGGAAAAGAAAGTTTTTGGTCCATTAATTGTTTACACACAGGGCTTCCAGGGTTTACAACCCGCGTGAAAGAAAATGAACGGAGAAGAAGAACGCTGAGATATTCTCCGTCCACAAGAAAAACGAGAATGAAAGTAAGCTGCCACACAGATTTCAGATATCTTAGAAAAAAACATTACACCAAGATGAAGACAGAAGAGCTATTTACAGATTAAAATAAACAGTAGAGGGGCTTAGATCGGAACGAGCAAAACGTTGAGCATTTGCCACCCGAAAAAATTAAACCAGAGAAGCATAGGACTCATGTGCGAGGGAGCACAAAAGCGAGACCGGTGTCGCGATGTTAGTTTGATGCGTGTCAGATGTATTTGAGAGTTTGGTTGGGAGGATGCTAAACAAAGCAATCACCCGTGCTATTAAATACCGAATGAGATAATGGGAAAATTCTACAGAGAAAATGCAAAAAAAAACTAAAATAAAAAGTTTCTCAACAGACAATGTATAACGAAGACAAATAAGTATCGCAAGAACGTGAAAACTGAAGAAATAAAAAAAATCAAGATGGCAGTAAAATATAACAAAAGGGCTTTTCTGGGGTGACCAGTGAAAAAGCGGCGACTTACTCCAATCTAGAAAGAAAATATATAATTCAGATTGAGACAATGAGATGCTGACAAGACTTGAGGGGTTGCAGGAAAAAAATAAGAAAAGAGAGAAATGCAAACTAAATAGAAGAAAATTGAAACCTATAAAGGGAAGTTTTGAAACCTAAGGGAAGTTGAGAGGAACAGAAAGGAAGGAAGGGCAAGGAAAGTTTC
This sequence comes from Ixodes ricinus, assembly GCA_037355805.1. Lineage (NCBI taxonomy): Eukaryota > Metazoa > Arthropoda > Arachnida > Ixodida > Ixodidae > Ixodes > Ixodes ricinus. The sequence goes on along the minus strand of JAZHYW010013085.1, from coordinate 1,797 downwards.
CCCAAAAATCTCGTCTGGATTCTATCGATCTTCTGCCGCCGCTGGCTGCCATACAGCCCTTTGGCAACGAAGCGGCGAGAGGAAAGAGAACAGGGGAAGGGAACTAGAGGGAAAGAGGGATAGGGCGAGGGGCATGGAGCATCGGAACTGTCTAGCGCCACGCACTGGCCGCACGAACGCACAAAGCTGAAACTAATCCATATTCATTAGATGGGCCCAAGCGCGGAGGACGGAACGAGGGGGCGGAAGGAGGGCGAGAGAACGCACAAGAAAAGGGGCACCAGACATCTCGGTGCGCCTTGGCGTGTTTGTGCAAGGAGCCCTCTCCCCTCTTACCTCCCTCTCAATCTCCCGCGCCCATTTTGTATATATTCGTCCTCTTTAATCGCATTTATCTTATTTATGCTCTCTACTCCAAAGTATTTTCGAAGGCCGAAGCGAATGAGAGATAGACGAGGACAACGAGCTGGGCAGTCCTATTAGGAAAGGGGTCCTACGGAAAGCCCAAGAGGGGGACAATATTATTGAGGGTCGCACGTTGTAGTACTTTATCAGGTTTAGTCGTTGGCAAACAAAGGCCTAAAGAAAAAGAACTCTGCAGAAAAAGATGGAACTTAAACAGAGACTCTCCTGCCTCCGGAATATCGGCGGCAGCTCTCATTCGCTGTTCGGTGCGAGAAGTTAGTTCCTCTTTTTTCGCTGTAATCAACCCACTCCGATAACGGCTTCGTCGTCGTCTGTGCGTCGGGTTAATGTGGTTGGCGGTGGAAATTAGATAAGCGTTTTATCTAATTTAAGATTCTTCTTTCTGCATGTCGTGTGTAAATGTGAGCGTCGTTCGCCTTCTTTTTTCGTAGTTTGAAGCATTTCTTTTGACCTGAGATGATTGGGAAGCATCTACTTCGATTTATCGTCTCTCCTACGAGTCTTAATTAAAAGGAACTGACTGCCCAAAGTGGGCCAGCCGGGCTAGTGTGCCTTCATGCGAGCTTTCCTTGGGGTATTGCCAACTAAAGCTCCTGCATACGAAAACATGACGCGAACCTCCTCTCCACAGGCCGCTGCCTCCTGTTTATGGGGAGACACTTATGCCCATCTTACCTCCTGGCAGAAGACGACATTGACCAGTGTGACCATGCAACCAAGCTCCTCGATCACAAGGTCGCACTCTTGAATAATCCAGCTGAACGAGGCCAAGGCGGGGCATGGTATGAATGCGAGTACCTTTTCAGCCTTCGGGCGGATATTCGTCTCCTATCAGAGATGGCAAGAGTCTTGGCCTAACGTTGGCGCAGCATTCGTCACTTTCCCCTCCTGGTGCGCTACAAAAGGACATCGTCAGACGCGAGGGAAATGAGAAATACTTGAGGGTGATGTCTTGACAATGAAGAAAGTTGAGGAGAATGGTTCACTTTCAGTATGAAGGGGTTTTAATGCCGCCAGCGTCCCATATCTACCACCACCTTCTTTTAGACCGCAGCTCTTAGGCACCCGTTTCCGTTTTGAGCGGCGTCGCCGTCGGTGTCGCCGTGGCCGTTGGCGTCGACGTAACCGCGCGGTGCATCATGGGAAACGTCACATGATGCAACCCGCAGAGAGGAGGAGGAGGGGGGAGGATGGGAGGAGTTGGAGAAGGGAAGAGGGGAAGGGAGGAGGAGGAAGGAGGGAGGAGGGAAGGAGAGGAGGAGAACAAGAGGAGGGACGTCAGCTACCCGTTGTTCAGAGAAGTGATATCACCGTTCATAAATCACAGAGAGGCGAGCATGAAAACGTGGTGTACTCGCTATCCAAGTGACA
>JAZHYW010013081.1:0-20292 GCA_037355805.1 Ixodes ricinus | reverse complement strand
TTGCTCAGCATCTTCAAAAACACTAAATCAACAAATTGCAGAACGATAGAAGGCACGCGAAGCAGTTTACGGCTTTCTGAAAAACCGCACAAATTCGACACGTTTTTAAGTTTCGGTTTGCTATCGGAGCGCATCTCGGCGCCGGTGGCACTGCGCCCCGTGGAGAGATAGTAGAACCAGCCTCTGCTGCGTCGCGCGATGACAGCGCAGCAGAGGTTGGTTGCATGATCTCTCCACGGGGCGCGGTGCTGCCGGTGCCCATATTAGCATCCTTTTGGTGTTTTGACAAGCTGACTCCTCTTTGTGCTTCATAGCATTAACTATATGCGTAAATACGTGCCCTAAAATAGCAGCCTGCAACGTCAACACGTATTATACAGGTGCATGATGCCATTGGGCTATTTTAGCGCAGTGTTCAACGCCATGAATTCTAAAGAAACGTGCTATAACTGACACATATTTTTGTACATCTGATTGTAAAACGTTCTAAACTTTTTATTCTGTCACAACACAAAGAAACCTTTTTTCTTATAATCGAGCGCGAAGAGAAAAAGCATTTGCATTTTCCCATAGGAATGCATTGCCGGAAGTCACATTTAGACTGCTGGTTGTCTGCTTCAAAATGCAACTAAAGTCCGTAGATAAGAGCTTCCTACAAGTAGCGACATCGGCGACATTCTTTAAAGCGCCGACTGTGTGACGGTGCAGGTTTTAGAAAGCGAATGGCGGCGCACAGCCGAGGTTTGAACTGAATGCCGCCATTTTGTTCCGGCGGAATGTGCTTTGTCATTTGTAATGGTTGTAGTTACTTGTAAAAGAAGTATGAAGGGACTTTAAATGCAACAGCACACTAGCGCCACCTGAACCTCTAGCGTTTATTGTAAAAACTCTATGGTAGGGACATGGGGGCGCGACGTCATCAGAGCAGCCGTTCAATCGGCTGGCCCCACGGTGTTGCTCGCGCGCGCATCGATGAAGCTCGCTGCGACTTTGTGTTTCTCAAGCTGGCTTGAATTTAAGCACCGAGACAGTGTGGATGATTGACATCTCGTCCCGAGTGACGTCACCGTCACGAGAGTTCAATCAGCACGCTCCGCGAACTTCGGCCCCAACTTTGTGTTTGACGAGTTTAGCGAACCAGAATAGCCCCCTGAATACTTGGAAAAGTAGCCAATGAAGCAAGAAACAAGCAGCCTCTCGGTCAGCTAAGTGCGGCTATGTTCGTATTAAATACAAAATAAAAACATGGTAGTTTCAGAGTTTTGCTATGAAGCTTGGGTTTTTGTTATCGAAGGACAACTTCAATTCGGGGTTTTTCGGTTTTCCCCCGATTTCGAGAAAACGGGTTCGGGGGTTAATTTTCGGAGTTTATCGGTATTTACCGAGAACGCGGGACTCTACTTACAATCTATACACGACCAAGAATCACTCAGGGGCATGAATATCGATAACATCGTTTTCATCAAAACTCTCGTTGCAGGTGCGTTCAGCTTCCAGTACACGAAGATCCTCTCTGCTCCTATCAATACACTCTCCAAGGTGACTACCCAGATTGCTGCGAATTGGTCACACTTTGTGCTTAATAAAAAAGCTGTTTCGCCGGAAGGCCGAGTGACCTCTCGACGAACGTGAACTATTCGTTGTCTTCTTCAATTTGTTCTTAGAAATAGGGGTGTTTAGGGTACACCCCCGTCCCATATGTAACTCCCCAAAACTACATTTGGACGTTCAGTCCACTGACGTCGAGCTGGCGATACCAACTTTTACGAGCGGCTTGATAGCTGTTGGATATATCGTATTGAATAGGTAATGTGCATATCAAACACTATAAAGAAACAAAACTGAAGTTTTGCAGCAGGGCCAAAAAAACTTTGATTGTCTTACTGTAGCCTTTAATACGTACATTAGCTATTTTAATAAGTTGCATTGGTCGACCATCAAGCCGCTCTTGAAAGTTGGTATCGTCTGTTCGACTTCTGTGAACTGATCGTCAAATTGTTGTTTTGGGGAGTTACATACGGGACAAGGGGTGTTCCCAGATATACCCCCTATTTTAGAGTGAATAGTCGAAAATGTAGATCAAGTGCGTTCCCTGGTGCTGATGAAACTGTTTTCAGGACGATTTCAGGTAATGAAAACTCTTTCAGGATGGGAGTGCATGATAAGAGACCTGTCTAATAGCCCCGATTGACGGGCACTTCAAAGGCCTTAAAACCGATAGTCTTTATGCACCAACGCGGTGTTTACAAGCAAGCAGTGCCACCAAACTAGATTTCTAGTTCCTGAACTAGAAACTAGATTTTATCTCAAGCAGAAACTGCCCAAGATCAAATGTCCGCGCATGCGCTGTGCCGAAGGCAGCGCCACCGTGGAGCCGTAACATGAGAGTCGCGTGTTACAGCGATAGCTGCTATGGGCTCTTGCCACCACTGGAAATGACGTCCGTTCTTGGTGTTCAAGTAGCTGCAGTCGTTGCTCATGTTCAGTTGGCGATGTAGGGCGTCCGTCGTCGGTGCTGCAAAATTCTTCAAAAAGATCGCTGAGCCACGCCACAACTTTTAACGTGCAACCATCAGTGCCCATGGATGGTACATGCGCTGACCTTAGGGCGGGGTTGGAGCACACGTTTATAGAATTCCCAACGTCGTTACGGGATGGCGCCACAGCCCCACGTAAAAATCTAGCAACGAAAGGTGTATCACTGGGCTGCGTGTCAACCCTCCCCCCCCCCCCGGGTTCACGCTAGACACCCAAAGTCTGCGGATGGCTCTCCCTTGGGCCACCCGTACACGCCGCCTTGTGCACCCCGCTGGCGGTCCAAGTACGCCCCAGCCCCTCTGTCCTCCGCTGCACCTCGGTTACTAGGTGTTACGTCAGGCGGCCGGCGTGCGGGTGCGCACTTTCGACGCCCTCGGAAGCTCCTCCTGCCGGCTTTGGAGCCCCGACGCTCAGGGGCTTCGATTCCGCTCTCCGGCCTGCCACGCCGTTCTTGACGTGCAGTCGTGGCCGTAAGCGCACGGTGTCGTCTCCCCTGTAAGCGCAACATGTATGCGCAACAACGGAATGGCCCTGTCGTTTTCCACGCATCGCGCGCAGGTCCTTCATGCACACGCCGAAGGGCGATTCACACACTTCCGTTGAGCATGACCAAGTGCAACTGCAACGGCTTGCGACGTACCGGTTGCTATGGCAACAGCTGGATCGGTCCCTAAAGGGGAACTCTGTCGATTTTCTTAGATACCTAATCCAAAGGCATCATCTGAATGCGGCTGGCTTCCTGATTCCGGAATGCTATCTCGTTCTCCGAAATTCACTTTAGTTGATTAAACAAAGTAATATTTCGTTCGCAGCCGAAACCGAAACGTCGTCCTCCCTAGTTTTTCCCAGTTTTTCCCTTACCCAAACGTGACGTCACCGGTGGGCAGCGAGACGCGCGGCCGGCAATCGAATACGCTCACGCCCGTTTTTCTCGCGTCTAACAGCGAGGAAAACCTGGGCGTTCGTGCTATCTGAAGTTTATAACAATCTCTATTTGCACAAAGTCACGAAAATATGACCTTGGCCTACGTGCTGAAGAATGAGAGCAACTCGGATTTGGAGAAAACCGGTTTTGCAACTCGGTACGCTTAAGCCGCGGCTCGCTACCTTCGTGAAATCGCTAGCAAATCCGTTCTCCTTCTATCAGAAGCTGGCAGTTACTCTGGCGAAGAAATGTCGACAAGTCAAGCAATATATTTTTTTGACAAATCACCCAAGCACCACGGAGAATGCTCGAAATGTGGATACAGGGGCCACACACGCTCGTCTTACCTGCAGGAAAGTGACATTTATTTTAGAATATCTTTAGAAAAGTTACTGTTTCGGAAGCCAGCATGTAACTATCCTTGAAGCATGCAAAATATGTAAACACCATTCCAGAAAACCGCTTCTGGTCGGTGACTTTTAGCGTTTGTGCTTGTGGCGCGTGCTTTGCTCGCCTTCCAAAGCGATGAATACGCGCTTGCTGGGCTGTGACCTAACACGCGTAGGCTGTGATTCTCGTAAACATTGAAATGTATGAAATGGAATGAACTGCATTAGTGAGGGCCAGAAGGCAAGTTTCTGTTCAGACAGATCTGCTAAACTGCAAATTAAAAGAACTCACGCAACTACCAAGCCATAATACATCAAGGTGTAATGAAAGACGTATAAAATACAGAAATACTCTCCTCATCTTCAAATAACAAACATTTGCTTGAAATGTCGCTTAAGTACAAAAATGCATCATAAAATGTTTAATTCTAAATAGAATAACAAAGTTTCCTCCCCCCCCCCCCGAAGAAAGTTGTACTCATATTTCATTCCTTTCTTCTTACTGTTGGAGTGGAATGCAACACGCTCATCAAATACTCATCTGCAGGTTCACAAGGGAAGAGTAATCCCATATGAGATGTTTTCGTAATTACGTTCTGGTTTTGCACAGCCTCCATTAGCTGTAATTTTGCATGCCTCTCCTCAACGACATTAATATTTTCATTAATAAGAATTTTCAGCCCTATATAACATTTCTTTTCAATAGAATAAAATAAAGGCATTTTCACCAGCTCTTCTCTGAGAAAAATTGAACACCAACCATTTGACAAACCAGGCAACGGCTCTAGTCGTTTATTAATGGAGCTGAACACCTGCTCCCTAAACCTCTGTAAAACCAGATATCAAAAGCAGTGTGTCGAAAGTCATGTTTCAACTCACTAGAACTTCGTTTAGACGTTTCACTTCTCGTCTCGAAGAGATTGGCCGCGTGAGTGGAACTCCGAGAGTAGCCCGAGCTTGATTCGATGTCCGAAATTAATATAGTATTTATGAAGAAAAAAAATAACTGGAGCTATTGTGAACAACAATTGTGACCGCGCAAAATGCTGATATAATGATGGAATGTGCACTATTTTTCTCGATATCATTAGCGCTCCTCTTTGGACGGATGCTGTAGTGGTTACAGCATGGCTTGATTCAGCGCTTGCCGCTTTTCAAGCTGTTCCAACTGCAGTAGGATATTCAACTCGGAGCACGCTTCTATACAGTATGTAGCCGCGTGCTCTAGCCCGTGACTCTATAAACTATTCCGAGCATAAGGGAGAAGGTTTCATGCGGCGCCTGTTCTCTCGGCACACAGTTCGCGCCAAAACACCTTGACGTGGCTGGCATCCATTGCTGCCAAGAAGCGCTTTTTTTTTTTTTTCGAAAACAAGGGTAAGAAAGAATTTTTTCCGGTACTATTCCCTACAATCTACCGTAGAGCAAAGATTGCTACTCATTGCAAATGAACTTTAAGCCTTGAAGCTGTAAAAGAATAGTCTCGATCACTGGTGCCCAGAAAACCGCTTCGTGGCTGCCCGGGTCGCTCGTCCGCCTGCCCTCCGGTGACGTACACGGGTAGGGAAAAGTAGGAATTTTTCTTATTTTTGCCAGTAGAGAGTCGCCTCCTGGAAACTTCGCGGCCGACGTAACTTGAAAATTGAATAACTTCGTGGAATTATTTTTTATATAATATTTTGGTTAAAAGTTGAGAAGGGTTTATTGATGCGGTCTGCGAATTTTCAGCCAAATCGAAGACTAAAAATAATCGGTGGAGTTCCCTTAAGTGACCTGATCTGCTTACACCAGGGAGGAAGAGGGATTTCGGGAATGTTCATCCTGCAGGAAAGTGCTAAGAGGCTGCATGCGTTTTTATGCATAACCGCTGGATGAGGAAAAAAAGAGAGATGTTTACAAATCTCTGTAATGTGAAACTAGAGCACAGCTCTTGAGGAGGAGGAGGAGGGTACGGAGGGAGGGTATGCCCCTTCTCCTCATCTATGCCCTCCCCTCTTCCTCTTCCTCTCCTCCTCTTTCTCTTCCTCTACCCTCCGCCTCCTCTTTTTCCTCCTCTTCCCTATTCCTCCTCTTTCCTCTTCCTTCATCGAATCAGCCTGGCGGCGGCAGAGCTTTATTTTCCCCTATTTCTGAACATTTGAAAGATATTTTTCTCCATTTTCCATCTTTTTCACTAAATAAAAACGCCCTCTTGAAACAAAATAACGATGGTTTACGGAAAGCTACGCGTTATCTAGCCTGCATGAAGAAAAGTCTGAGGACTCTTGCCGACTGTGAACCACAAACTTGTTACCGGTAATGTCACTGCATGGTCGCGCGTCTTCAACACACTGCGTCGCGACTGGACTTTGAGCTGTTTCAGGGCGAAGCTCTAAGGCGCCCGTTACCGGGTTGAGTGGCTTCGGTGTCACCGTCGGCGTCGGCGTAACCGCGCGCGTTGCATCACGGGACGTTTCCCCGCTAAATTTAGCGGGGAAATTGACGTCACGTGACCTCAACACTAAGTCAGTTTCCCGCTAAGTTTAGCGGGCAAATGACGTCACGACTTCGTGTCACGTCACCCAAATTCAGCGATAGAAGGAGAGGAGGAGAAGAGGAAGAGGAGGAGGCGGAGGGGACAGGAGGAAGAAAAGAGGAGAGGAGGAGGGAGGTTACAGAGGAGGAGAAGGGGCATACCCTCTCCTCCGTACTCTCCCTTCCTCCTCCTCCTCGAGAGCTGTGCTCTAGTTTCGCATTACAGAGATTTGTAAACGTCTTTCATTTTTTTCCTCATCAAATTAATATATGGTGTGCCAATATTTCATGGCTACTACTTGTTTTCCAAGCAGCCAGAACCAATAATGAGGTAATATCATAAAGATAGAATAATATAAAAATATATATATAATGTTTTATAGCATTGTCAATACCAAAAGCTAGTGTCGAGAGACGCTCTTTAACGCGCTCCGGAACACACACAAAAAAAAAAGAACAAAATCGTTCGGAAAAACACGGAACAAAACAAAAGCGCTCGGAACAAAACAGATGTCTGTTCTGTTTCGAACGCTTTTGTTCACGTGTAGCAAGGAAGAGGATGTGAAGAACGCGCAAGGGGAGAACTCAGGCCTGGAGCGCAGCGGGTGGCTGGGACTCTTGCACGGGGCCGGTTCGGGTATTTTAATGTGATTATTAAAACGTTACATTGGTGGCAGTGATGGGATGGCGACTGCTGCTCCTGTGGAGCGCTACAGGTCGGTACCGGAGATATGTTCTGTAGACGGAGACATGCAATGCCTGGGAACGTCATTTTAACGTTTGCCCTGCTGCGAACGAGAGGAACGTCGCTGCAGAAGCTGCTCTTCCTACCGACACGACTGCGCGGACCAGCCTTTCTTGTGTACCAGCATCTAGAGGTGGAAGACCGCTCATCGTTTACCCGCCTGTCTGCGGCCACGTCAAAAGATTGTGGTTCTCTCACTCCACGAGAAGTTGCTGCTGCGCAATTCCGATCGCGAACACACCGTTGTTGAGAACAGTACGACATGTTCACGTACGCCTTGATGGACTTGTTCTCAAAAACGTACCCTGCAATGTCTCAAGTCGACAATGACAGCCTTGTCCGAGATCATTTTGTTGCTGGACTCGACGAGGACGTTCGGTGTCGCGTACTATACTCTGTTTCACCTTGTGTTGTACCGCAGGAATGGCTACAAGCGCGAGCTCCTTGCCCTAGGGCACATCTCGGCGGCACAAGCTCTCGTGCACCAAGGGCAGCTGCCAACGCTAAGAGCTCGCGCTTCTAGCCTTCGCAGCGGTACAACATAAGGTGAAACGGAGTATAATCGCTGCTCTACATATTTGCCAGCTGCAGTAACCGCAGCAACTCGCATCAGCTGTCTGGGCGGGGCCTCAAGGGGGACGTCTTTCACAATATCGGCTCGCGAGGACACAACCAGGTTTGTTACTAAAGCGGATATAACTTCCTCACATGCACTTCCATCGCTGGTCTCGCGGAAAAGATTGAGAATCTCCAAGGAGGGCAACCGACGTCAGCGCCCGGCCTCGTGTCCGCAACGCTGTTTTCGTTGGGGCCGAGCGGGACATTTTGCCCGCAGATACAATGCCAGGATAAACAACAACGGAGAAGGAAGCAGCTCTAACCGAAGTTGGAATCAGCAACATTCGGAAAACTGATAGGCGCCTCATGTCGGAGCCCGGTGGAGGCGCTCGTCAACAACATCGTGGCTCAGCAAACACCACTTGTCACTGTGCGTGGAACGATGCCAGGAGTTTCAATAAACTTCCTCGGGTCGTTCGTTACTATCATTATCTTTGACACCTGAGCACTGCCTGCGATCGTAACACAACTACGAGATAGACAGGCTTGAATGTTGGGACTTTAAACGCGGAAGGCATCTACTACCCGGAGATCGAGGCTGCAGGCATCAAGACTGTACAACCGGTGTTCGTCATTCGCGGTATAACATATAAGTGCATCTTTCACGACGTTGATTTCCTTACGAAATACGGGTTCTGCCTTAACTTATTTGATTCGTCGATGCGAGCAAAGTGCCCAGGTGCAGAGACTGCCGATGTGAAAATACAGCCACTGAGACTTTTTCTTGCTGCTCTCTTGCTACTTCCACCCAAGAGTAGAGTTTGTGTCGACGGCCATGTTGACTACGTTAGACCAGCCTTTGACGGTGTCTTGGATCCTCGCCCAGATAAACTGAGAAAGTGCTCCCAACCTGAGCGAGGGTCCAGAGTGAGGCCGCTCCTTTCCGTTGAACCAATGGAAAGGAATGGCCTCACTCTGGAGCATCGTTGAGGTTGGGAGCACTGTCTTAGTTTATCGTCTCGACGAGACGGAACAAGCAGTAAGTTTATACAACGAAACAACGGTAGAGTTTATTCACAGCATGAATAACACCTGTGACAACTTCTGCTTGCTAAGGCAGTCATTTAAGAGTACCAACAACTACAAGAGTCGCGTGCATGTTTACCGAAAAAGTAAGAGAAGAACCTGATTCTCGAGGCTATTTCTCTTCAAACAGAAGTACCCAACCAAGACCTTTAAAGCCTAAAAAAGCTTTTATTCTTTTTTTTGTCTTTTTTTTAGTACGTCATTTTTAGGGACATGTCAATCTCGGCCGCATAGAAGTAATCGAACACAGCATTGACGTTCATACGTCGCACCTCTATAAGAGAGCCTCCTCGCCGACTTGCGCCTCATCTTCGCAACGTCGTAAAGACAAAAAGGATGAAATTTTGAAAATAGAGGTCGTTAGACCTTCCGACAGTCCGTGAGCCGCACCTATAGTACTGGCAAAGAAAAAGGATGGCAGCCTACGTTTTCGTATCAATTACCAATATAAAAATTATGTTTTCAAGCGCTCCTTTTTTGTAGAACAATTATTGAATGAAATGCCCTGCCCAAGAAAGCTGACCGCTGCCATGATCTTAACTCATTCGAGTTGGCGTTACGCGAGTGTTTGCTTGACTAGCACATGCACGTATCGCATGTTGAATATGTATTTAAAAGATGCACAGGAGGCAACTACCTTGCCTGCGTTAGTGTAATGATCCAACCGAGTGCTGGAATGTGTTCGTTTTGCTTGTACAACCTTTTTCTTTCTCTCTTCAGTTGACCGGATGGTTCGCAGTATCGTAAATAAATAAATAAATTATCGTCGCTTAAACAATGCGACACGCAAAGACGCCTTCCCTCTTCTCCGAATCGATGACAAAATCGAGGCGCTGTTTGCGGCCAGTACTTCAGCACCCTTGACCTAGCATCGGGATATTGGAAAGTAAAAATGGAGCAAGCTTCGCGTGAAAAAACAACATTCACAACGTTTTTGATATTTATAAGTTTGAGGTTCTTCCCTTTGAGCTGTGCAATGCTCCGGCAACCTTCCAGCGACTTACGCAGGAAACGGTAGAGACCTCCCATTTTATTTTTGTTATTTAGACGACATCATTATTTTCAGTCAAGACGCTCAATTAACACTTTGGAAATGTACGCCAGGTTCTTGAACGGTTTTGAAGTGCATGTCTTAAGATCAAGTTGTCGAAATGCCGATTCTTTTCCGTAAATATGTATTATATCGACCACGAGATATCTGCGGCATGAAGCGCAACCGACGGAACACAAACTGAGAAACTCCTAAAGTAATCCACGCCAAAAACTCTTTTGATGTCCGTTCCTTTCTGGTCTCGCTTCCTACCATCGAAAGTTTATGAATAATTTCGTCATGATCTCCGCACTCGTTGCACAAACTCCTGAAGAAGGAAACTATGTTTGCTTGGTCACAGCATTGCCAAACTGCATTCGATGAGTTGAAGATTTTAGCTTTCCTTTTTATCTTGGACACTGATGCCTGCGACCAAGGAATCGGGAAGTGCTTTCGCAGAACATCGATGGTGACGAGAGAGTCATCGTGTATGGGAGCCGTACTCTTTCCAAATCAGAACGACGCTACAGTGTCACAAGGAAGAGAAGCTCACACTCACATTCTTTGTGGACTATTTTCGACACTACTTGCTTGGTCGAGAATTTATCTGCCGCACAGATCATCACGCTATCCAGTGGCTTCGAACATTCAATAACCCGGAAGACCCAGTCGCCCGCTGGTCAGAAGAAACTAAGTCAATACGACTTCGAAGTTCAGCACCGACCAGGAAGAGGACACAGCAATGCACACTCGATGTTACAACGGCCATCCGTTGACGTGACAGTTTCTGCCTGCTCCACAACAATCGAAGCACTCTTTACAAGAGAAGAACTCTCTCACGCTCAGAGGGCTGATCATTCCCCTCTTTAGACATGCAAGTACTGGAGGGGCGAGCCGTGAAGAAAATCGCAGAGCTCTGACGCCCAGCCAGTCTTGCGAAAGAGAACTAAACTCTCACTGATTGACATATGCCTTCTATTTAAGACTGACGACGCAAACTTCTAACAGTTCTGCCTCGTATCTGGATTTTAGAAGCCTTAGGGCTCATTGACGACGCCATAACAGGAGCACACCTTGGACAAACGAAGACACTGCAGAAAGCCAAAGAAAGATCCTTCTGGACCGGTATGACAGAAGACATTGCATTGTGGTGCTCAAATGGCAGCGAATTTAATGCGCGGAAGCCTCCCCACCACACTCCGAAAGCTCCACTCGTCACGCAGACCACTGAATTCCCATTCGACAGGATAGGCATTGACATCACAGGACCGCTTCCAACTACAGAACGAGGCAACAAATACATTCTGGTCGTATCGTATTATTTCACAGGATGGCTCGAGACTTTTCCAATGAAGTCCCAGGAGAGCCAAGAAGTCACCGATTGTCTTGTCCGTAATTTTTTCTGTCATTTTGGCGTCCATACAAGTATTCACTCGGACCAAGGAAGGACGGTTGAAAGCCGACTTTTTCGAGGAATGTGTGGCTTGCTCGGAGGGAAGAAAACGAAAATTGCCTATCATCCACAATCAGATGGGTTGGTGGATAGGTTTAACAGGACACTTTTGTCGATGCTGAGTGTCTATGTCGATCAGTCACGAACGAATTGGAACCTTCGCCTTCCTTTGGCCACGATGGCATACCGGTCAAGCGTCCAGGAGTCGACCGGGTTTAGCCCGCACTACCATGTATTCGGCAGAGATGTGGAAGCAGCCAGCACGTCTGCTAACAGGTGCAAGGAAACACGTCATTAGCACGCCAAGACAGCATGTCCGACAGACTCAAAGAACCTTGCGGATGGCCCATGCGGCTGCTACACTGCATAGCGCCGAAGTGGAGCGTTGCCAGAAGCAATATTACGATCGAAACGTCCATGAACAGGACTTCGACGTTGGTGACAAAGTTCTACTTCATTGTCTCGCCGTGAGACGGGTAAATCCTCGAAGCCCCACCTGCCTTGGCAGGGACCTTATATTGTTGTCAAGAAACTTTCAGAAGCTAAGTTTCGAATCGAGCTTGGAGCTTCTACACGCAAGCGGCTAGTTGTTCACCATAGCAGATTGAAACCTTAACGACAATCCCAAGCATCCGGACGTTCCGGGAAGCTCAACGACAGGAGATTTACCTGGCGAACGTGCCACAGATTATCCCTGTTAGAGCTAATCCCTGCCACGCCTCCATTGGTTCTAAACAAGAACAACAGCCTCTTGAGACAAGTAATCACAGTCCACCTGACTTGGGGGAATCAGATGAAGAAACCTGGAACACTCCCATTGCCTTCGAACAGAGGGAACAGATACCAGAGAGAGGCAATGACTCTCCACCTGACTTATCTGGATCGGATCAGGAGGCGATTCAGCCTGTGAATAGTTTTGATTTGGTCCTCAATGGAAGCATCCCCGGCGAGAAGACTATCGACTGATGAAAGCCAGGGACATCGGCCAGTCCCTATACTAGGTGACCGCTCAATTGATCAGGACGTCAACCCCGAGCATTGTCGCCTATGATGACTGGGAGTCAGGATGAACCGATGGGAACACCACGGTAGGAGCCTTCTACGCCAAGCGAGGCGTCGAGCACCGGTTTTCATATGAACCTGCGGAATCGCTCAACTCTCTCTCTCTCTCTCTCTCTCTGCCGGCACACTTTCGAGATTTCATCTTCACATTATGTCACGGGTCGTGAACTTTCCCACGGTACGAAAGTGTAGCGATAAGGAGGATGTGAAGAAGGCGCGAGGAGAGAACTCGAGCCTAGGAGCGCAGCGGGTGGCTGGGACTCTTGCACGGGATTTGTGCGGGTATTTTAAAGTATGATTAATAAAACGTTATACACGCGCACCCCACTGCCCCACGGTGCGTGAACGCTACGTCGATGCCCAGCGACTTCGCCGTGACGTGTCGCTGCTATCGCTGCGGCTGAACTCTGAATTAACGCAGGACTGCTCAATTTATTGCTTTCGTTCGCTTGCACGAGGAAATATAATGAAGCGGAAAACGCACCTCGCCGGAAAAACCCGCGAGACCTGGGCCGGCATTAACACGTAAAAAAGCAAAAATTAAAAAAAAGACAAGAAAAAAACGCATAGTAAAAATTTACGTTATGGTCGCAAGAAAAAAAAAAAAGGGGGGGGGGGGGGGGGGGCTCTGTTCGCAGAAGCAGTTTTCCGTAAAATATTCTGTGGCACGCGTTCGACAGAAACACTGAATTTTATCGCGCTTTTTCGCGTGAATGTTTCAGCAAGCTGTGGGCAGGACGAACAAGGACCGCGTTCTCATCGGCCAAGGACAGCATCTCATTGGCTGTCTCCTTGGCCCATGAGATGATCGGGACTCACATTTTCCAAATAGACCCCTTCAAAAATTACACCCTCTCACGGTCGATATGAAAATACTGCAAAGCGGCGAGCGCATAAACCTCTTAAAAATGACAAGTCTATCGATTGTATAGCCTCTTGGAAGTGAGTATTATAAAGGACGAAATCCTCCTTGACACTAATCCCCAATCCCAAGATAATATTTATTTCGACTCTCAACAACTGCGCATTACTGAGGTTGAAATAAATATTATGCTACCGTTCTGCTACTAAATAAAAAAACAATATCCTCCTTGTGCCGAGAGAAACTTAAGAAAGGTAAAAATATGGTCGATACGAAATTAGAGTTTGTCTGGCGCACCTCGGTGATTAGGCATCTTTTTGTCAAGGTCCCCACGAGGAAATTTAATGAGGCGGAACACTCACATTACCGGGAAAGCCCGCGCGCCCTTTTAGGATGTAGCGAAAACAAAAACGCCCAAAGGAGGAAACAAAAACGCCTTGGAAGTTTTTATTTTTTTTATGAACGATCTACCACCACGTGTTTCCTCTCACATTTCTATCTCTTTAGATCAATGCGTGTCATACAAAGAGATATATAGACCGTTTCATTTTAGTAGTTGCCTCACCGGCGGATAGAGGGCGCTGACGTGCTCGGCGCCATTAGGTTGCTTCAATTTGGTTGGTTTCGGTTTCAACGTGAACGCGGCTATGTTGCTGTTTTACGTTGTTTTTGCTTAATTTTGTGATAGGATTATTTTCCTTGTAGCACAAAACCAATGAAACAGTGGTATTGAGCCACTTTGAGGACTACGAGGTGTTTTTGAGCCTTAATTGCGGGATATTTTTTTCAAAATCCCTTGGTTAACTGATTATGGTCGCAAAAATAACAGCGCAAGTAGGGAATCCACACAAACACACGTCCCCACAGGCCACAAAAACAATCACACTTAGGGACACAATCACAGCAGACAAAACACTCACACAGCGCTGACTCACAACTCAATCTATATATGGTCGGTTGCGAAACGCCCGACTGATGTAGACGGAAGATTACCATCGTCTACGGCCGTACCCGATGACATCAGTTTCCAGGAAAGCAAACTAATGAAGAGACTAACACGTGAATGTAAAGAAGCATATCGACAACTTGATTAGCACTGTGCTGAATCGGCCAGAACAGATGAACTCGCGAGTTTACTACTCACTGTTTGGTTTTCGTGGGCACTCAACATTTAGTGAACTTCGCAGACTAAAAACATATCGTGTAATGACGCAGATAATTGATATAAACAAATAGTATCGTCTCGGCCTCTTTTTTTTTAAATTCAGTACTCGAATATGTTTCGACAGGCCGACTAGGAAATTTCTTAAATTATCAACCCTGCTAAAGTACTCATAACCAGCATTTCGCGATATTGGCCCTAGGAAATAAATTATTTTTACATGAACATTTGCTGACTCAAGATATGATATAAGTGACAGGCCCGTCAAATTAAATCTGGCATTTGTCTTCCGTAAAATTGGCCAAATAAAATTAAAGGGCGCAGGAGGAGAAATACCTCGGAAAGTTTGGCTGAATTCTAGCGCTAGGCACCACTTCACGGACCTGTGTGAACAAATATTTATTTGTTTGAACAGATTCGCTTTGTAAATTTCGGCGTCGCCAGCCACCAAAAGTAAACCTCTATTCGCCATCGACAATCCTGAACTCAAGTAATTGTTATGCAGACGGCTTTTTTTTTTTCGTCAAATATTGCGGATTTTAGATACTGGCAAAAGTTAAAGCAGCGTACGCAAAAAAAAAAAAAAGCGTCGTTATTATTGCGCATGCGCTGAACGCAAACCGCGTTTTGGATTTGCAAATAGAAACGACGTTATTTCCTTTGTGCACGCTATTCTAAAGCTCTTTGGCAATTTCTTACGCGGGAAGTCCCAACCTTTGTGTTAAAATAAATTAAGTGGATGGCACTGGTTATCTAAATATAATCAATAAATCATTTAAACGACTGTCGAAATGGGAGCGAGCACGGTATACAATTTCTTAAAGCCCATAAGTAAACCGACCAACCCAATGTTTACGTCGCAAGAAAAGATTGAGAACCTCATACACATGTAGGAGTGATTTTATGAACAAACAAATCGCCTGATGTTGAGGTACGATTACTTCTAGCCTCAAATAAAATACAAGTTGAACGTTCGTTGTCTATCTCCTCCGCTAGTTTCCTCACATAATCAAAAGAAACTGTTTTCGATATATTATGAATACAAAGAACTATACTTTCAGGAAATACAGATAGTCTCCTTGCGGTCCTTCCGATCCAAAATGCGCGATATAGATATGCGCGCTTCTTACTGAGAATGTTCCGACACTATTAGTAAACAAACCTCAGTTGTCATAAGGACCTTTGAACCCTCGTGATGTCTTAGTCGTCGACTAGACGTATCGGACTACACTGTACGAAGTAAAGCAAGAAAGCGCGGTGAAACGCGGCGAAAAACACGAATACAACGCATCCCCCAAGGCGCGGAGGGAGAGCGGAGCAGCAACTTGAAGCAACCTAATGGCTGCCGCGTCACGTGATTCCAAGATGGCAGCGCCCATGCGGAGGAGGATGAAAAGGTCTATAAGAAAAGTGACAACAAGCGGCTACAAGGTTATCCCAATAGTGTAAGAGGTCTGTCCTCACCACTTACCTAGTACAAGTTACACTTATTTTTCTCGGATTCTTGCTCATTAATTTGACTCGAACGTGGTTGAGTCGTGCTCCTTCCATAAGTACCTTTACTTTTATGTCGGCTAGCATTTTAGCTAAAAAATATTGTATTTGATCACTATTGTCACACTGCAATGGCTCCCTGGACTACCTAGAAAAACAATGCTAATTTTGATCCTCTTAACTTAAAAAGAGAGAAGAAAATCCGCTTGTCCTTTAGTAATTCCGGCCTAAACTTGAGTAAACATACAGCTCTTGTGGCCCGCTTCAAGGAATCCCTGAGAAAAGCTGACACGTTTGTGCGGGTCGGAGAAAAGCTCACGAGTCTTTTGACAGACCCGAGAAAAGCTCACCTCAATTTAAATTATTACTGAACAGGTCTTGCTCTAAAACCTTGGTGCTACCAATGTTGTAGGCGCCTTTCACGCAGGTGGTACATTGTGCAACAAAAGTTAGCACGGAACAATTTTTTTCGCATTTTTACTTAAAGAAGGTGTTGATGAGCGTCAAACTTTTTCGCATACGTTTGTGGCCCGAATGAGCAATTTCCGCAGCAGTTCTAGTTTTAAATTCAACCACTAAAATGTACGAAAAAAAAGGCCCATCGTTCGTTTATGTTGACGGTGTCACGCAGTGTACAAGCCTCACATCAACTTACTCTGCTATCAACAATCTAAGAAAATAAATAATATTTACTTGAAAAAAGTTTTTTTTTGAATTTTAGTGAGATTTATTTTTATTCAAATCTGAATAATATCATTGTAGCTAGTAAAGTATTGATTATTTATCACTATGTGCATTTCTAAACATAGTAGCGTTGTTTGATAAATTTTTCCAACCAGTGAAAACAATTCGGGAAAAGTATCACTAATTTTAACAACTTTTTTGTTTATGAAAACCCCGCATACTAGACAAAACAGCTTAGGTCTGGTTAGCGAAAAACTGTATTGGCTTTTCTTTTCAGCGATCTGATCTTTTTGCATTACGTAATTACTCTCACATATTTTGTTTCTATCTTTTGAGTTATGATTTGATTGCAAAAAAGATGTGACGTAAGGGACGACCGAAGTCAGAGGTAGAAATAAAGCTCAACGTATAGATTTGCTCCGAAGACTGCTGCTTTAGCTCGTGTTCACTTCGATATAAATCGTTCTTGCGTGATGAATCTCTGATTTAAATAGAGAACATGTGCGCATATTGAAAGCATCAAATGATAAACGGGCGGGAAATAGAAAAAAAATTATTTTGGCAAAATTTTTGCGGGAAAGGTTTGTTGTAAGTCATCTAGTAAGAACCGGTCTGATTTAAATCACAATTTAAGTCATCTTCATTTTTTTTTCTGCCCTGGCTGTAGCACTTTTTTTTTTTTTCGCGTGTGTTACCATATTTAATTTTGAAGTGAGCTGGGATAAAGGAAATACGACTAGAGAAAAAATAAACAAGACGTCGTCCTGTTTATTTTCTGTCTCTTCCACGTTTTGATGTTTCTCTCCTACTCCAGTCTCAGGTTAATCCAACATGGGAAATACGACCTTTTTTTATTTTCAGTTTGAATGAGGTAAGACCACGGTGGAAGAAACACGTGGGTAAGACTATTCAATCAATTATTTTGTTACAGCGTCACGTATATTTTTAATAAAGTAAAAAACGGTACTGCTCAAAACCGAAACCGAAACTGGAGCTGGTGGGAAAGGGGGGGGGATATAAAGGAGAAGAGTGTTGGAAAGCGTCCCGTGCTTGTGCAACATTTTTTTTAATCAGCGTATTTTTTTAATAATTTTTTATTTAGAGGATACTACAGGCCATTCAAGGCCCAAGTAGGAGTGGGGTACAACATCTGCATTCGCACATACAACAACAAACAAATACCACGACATTAAAAAGGTCTACAACAATCAGCTAGCAAATATACAATATATATTCATATATATATAAAGGGAGCGAGGAGGGGGGAAAGCAATCATCAAGCAGCATGCAGTGCAATCATGCAGTAATACAAAATGATCTACCCAGATGTAGTATGAAGGTTTATACAATCTTAAAGCCCATGCGAAAAGGATGAACGTGCAGCAGTATACAAAGCAACATGCTAATCATGAAGACGTTCAAGACCTTGTACAAACTTGGTGTCGTTAAATAGTTCGAGAGGCAAGCAGTTTCAGTCGCTAATAGTGCAGGGAAAAAGCTGGACTTAAACATGTTAGTACGCGCAAAAATGGGTGTTAGTAAAAACTGATGTCTGTGTTGAGTAGATCTTGACTCTAAAGGAAATATTTAGCAATGGGTCTATGCGAGTCTGTCATTGTTTAAGATGAAACAAGGATTTTAATCGTGCAAATTTCCTTCTGGTCTGAAGGGTGTGTATTCCGTTAGCCTGTATAAGTTGAGACGGGGAATCCAGCCTTCTATATTTTCCGTAAATAAACCGAACCGCTCGACGTTGCACCATCTCCAACTTCCGGATGTCTTTCTGAGTGAATGGATCCCAAACGACATTTGCATACTCCAACTTGGATATTACTAATGAATAGTAAGCATGTAGCTTAACCTGAATCGGAGCGTGTTTCAGCTTTCTTCTAATGAAGCCCAACTTCCTGAATGCCGAGGCACAAATATATGGTTTATATGATTAAACCAAGATATTTACATTCCCGCTCCGCAGTAACCGGGGTGTCCGCGATCTTATAAATGTATTCAAAGAATTGCTTCTTTTTTCTTTTTCGTTTTTTTTTTTTTTTTTTTGGGGGGGGAGGGTAATACGTAAAAGTGTTGATTTAGCATAATTAAGCTTCATTTTCCAGGTATCACACCATGATACAACGGACGGCAAACTATGGTCTAACAATAACTGATCCGAGCTCGACTTTATTTCTTTGAAAATAATCCAATCGTCGACAAAATTTGGACACCTAGTGTCAATCATTGATACAATATCGTTTATGTACACCACCAGGAACAAGAGAGGACGCTAAAACACTCCCTTGGGGACCCCTGACGTTGCAGGCAGATCTGGAGAGAGACAGCCTCGGACGGGAACAGACTGTGTGCGACACCCCGCTACTGGACTTGGTCGTCTGGGTCGCCACCCGCCGTAGACCCTGGCAAGTTTCGTGGCCCTATTTTTTACGAACAAAGAACTACGCTTTGAAATTTTACAAGAAAAAACCGACTTGTGAAATACACCTTTGACGAAAATTTTAGATGGCTACGTGCAGGCGTCGATTTTTACGGTCTATTTTAGATCGAGCCTGGTGACTTGAACCTTGACTTGAACCACCTATATATATATATATATATATATATATATATATATATATATATATATATATATATATATATATATATATATATATATATATATAAAATATATATATATATATATATATATATATATATATATTCGAAAATATGCAGATGAATGAACAGTACCAACGTTTATAGATACTTCTCCAGTTCCGTATCTCCTCGGCGCGCCTGTGGGGAGGAGGCGGCCCGGCGCGGTCCCCGCCACCGCAGCGCTGCGGTCGAAGGTTGCGCCATCAGGACGATCGCCGCTCCCTTGCGCGCAATGTTCAGCACGCCTACTGCAGCCCGGGATCTCGGCTGATTTCGCGAGTAACGCGCTATTATTTTAATTTCGGTCGTTTTTGAACAGAAGGTAACTTGCAAATGATGTAACACCGAAAATAATACGTACGTGCAAGCGGTTCAGCCTTGGCCCGCAGCGGTTGTCACTATGCTTGGTTGCCTCACGTCGTCAATAAAAACGAGCGAGACGAGGATCGTTCGCGCGGTCGGTATGAATTTATTCCATATATTCACAGAACGCACGTAGTGATTTAATGTCGCGAAAAAAAAGCTGCGCGTCGCAATCGCGCCGTCCTGGGCATTTTTTTCTTTTTTGTCTTACAAAATATATCGATCTTACCTATGCTATTTTAGAAGATTTGCTCAACTTGCAATTTAGTAAAGTATCTACAGAAACTGCTCATTCACAACACATTACACAAGCCGTAACACAATCAATTTTATTTTGCTAACTCGCAAAAAATAAAAAGGGCTTCAAATCACGCGCAAAACAAAGCCTGTTACAGTTAAAGCTCCACTATACAAGCTTGGCCTTTTTCCTTTCTCTTTGGGCCCTTATGGCACTATCGTTTTCTTGGCACTTTTTGCGTGCGAAAAAGTGCATACGTCACGTCACAACGAACGTCGTATCACAAACCGTCGAAAGCAATCACACACTCGAAGGGCAGAAAACCAACAGATCACGTAACAAACAGCGCGAACAGCGAGCGAAAATGCAAGCCCAACCACGTAACCGGAGCTGGCCTGGCCGGCACACACGCGCAAGCTTCGATCGCAGCGCCCTCGCAGTCCCTAGGGATCGGTCGCGCCCGCCTGGAGAGGGGCAGTTCGGGAACTGGAGAAGTATCTATAAACGTTGAACAGTACTTCATCGAATGAATCAATGTTT
>JAZHYW010013080.1:0-49114 GCA_037355805.1 Ixodes ricinus | reverse complement strand
GATGACCTGCAAGCCTGTCTAAGCATGGTTCTGAAAACTACAGTCTCGAGGTTTCAGAATTATGCTTGCACATGCTTGCAGTTCATTGTCGTCGCTTCTCATCAGTGCAACAAAATTTGCTAACAAACCGGAAGTTGCCAAACGCCGCTCACCTATACCACCTAGAAGACAAGGCTCATGACGTCATCGCGTTTGTGAATTCCCGACCCGTACCTAGCGGCGAAAACGCTGACACTGGACGAGAGTCGCCGCAAAAGCGGCAGATCCGTCCACCTTGGCGTCGCCGTGTGCTAGCGTCGCACTCGCTGTGTGGCGCTGCGAGACGCGCTGGCGTAAAGTCCCACTATCCTTTACGCTGACGCCAGTGCTGACGCGTGCTAGGTGGCGCTGCGGGGAGTGACAACGTCTGGCGGGAAAAGGCGCAGGGTTTGTCTTCTAGGTTTTGTTGGTCACGGACGCTTGTCAATCCGTGGAACGTAAACGTACGTCTTCAGACCGAACCTTCTAGAACCGTTTTGTTTTTCTTCAGAGATGTGAAATAATGCCGTCTCTTTTACACTTACAAGCAGATCTAGGGAATATAACTCATCGCTTTCGGAATACATGGCTGTCACTGACCTTAGACCAGCTGCAATTTTAGTGGCCTCGTTGCTGAGCACGCATCTTCTGCGGCGTAGACGTCGCACCACCGAATCTTTTAATGCGAAAGCATTAACTGTCCCATGGAGCGAACCGACTTTATCAGCTTTTGAAGCCGCGCCAAACGGCACCGTACCCTGTCCCAAAGGAGCGAAGCCTGTCGTCTGTGGCAGAAATCTGATGGATAGGCTCCCATTGGCTGGCGCGCGTCATAGTTTCATGGAAAGAGGCTCCCATTGGCTCTCGCGCGGCGTAATTCCAAGGAACACCGCCAGAGAAGCCCTCTCCATGGCGGAGCAGCGCACGCAGCGGCCCGGCCGCCGGTAAGAGGTGCGGGCCCGGCCGCAGAGCCCGCACGGACAAACTCCGGAGAGGCTGCACGGCCAGAGGCTCAGCGAGCTCAACGCGGCGCGGCCACTTCACGAAAGCGCGCGCTCGGCCGTCGGCCGCTACCTCGGCAGTAGCGAAACGTGGCCGTCCACGCCGCAGACGAACTAAGGGTGCGGAAGAACGACATTCATGCTTTCGCATTCACAACGCATAAAAAGTGCTTAGGTGTCCTCGGAATTTTTTTTTCTTGACAAGGAAACAGTAGGAAGGACTACCAGCATGCTGCAATGACCAGGGGCGGATTTAGGATTTAGAGGGGGGTCCGGATGTCCTGACCCCCTCCTGATTTCTGCATGTGTAAAATTTAGGGCGTGAAACGAGGGAGAGGGGAGGGGTTCCTAAACAAATGGTACGCTGACCAACACCTGACCCCCCCCCCCCCCCTCAGGAAATTCCTGCATCCACCCCTGGCAATGACGTCATGTACCAAGCCGTGCGTTGGAAACGCGCGCAACTAAAAGCGTCGT
Organism: Ixodes ricinus; assembly: GCA_037355805.1. Classification (NCBI taxonomy): domain Eukaryota; kingdom Metazoa; phylum Arthropoda; class Arachnida; order Ixodida; family Ixodidae; genus Ixodes; species Ixodes ricinus. The sequence continues at coordinate 47,618 of JAZHYW010013080.1, read as the reverse complement.
TCTGGGGCTCTAATGCGGACGCTTGACGAAAAAGTCGGCGAGGAATCCGGGGGCCATGATTGGTCAGCGCCGCACTTGACCTTGGCGCCTGCCAATCACGACGGTAGAATCCCTCGCTGACTTTTTCGCCGAGTGTCCACATCAGAGCTCGTGGTCGGCCTTTCACGATTGGCGAAAAACACTCATTAGGACGTTTTAAGAGGGATTAATTCTGCTTTCATCGACGGAAATACGAGTAATTTCTGACTGTTAACCTCGGCGGTGTCGATTTGGGAATGCAATGGTCCCAAGTTTCCACTGCGCTTTTTACCGTCGAACTTGTCATTCGAAACTGATTATAAGTAGTTAAGATCACAACTCGCGACGTCACGGCGAGTCGAATCCTAGTGCAGTCTCTGGCAGGCGTCGGCAATGGCGGACGTGCTGTAGCAGCTGTGGCTGTAGCCGTGCAGTCCTTCGCGTGGTTGCTGGCTAAAAAAAAAAGAAAAGAACGTTCCGCTTCTGTCCTGTGTGATTTCGAGGTCGGCTCCGATCAGGCGCTGTCCAAGGGGCAGTGTTACCAGGGGAAATGAAAACGTGCTGCGTCTTCGGCTGTGGTGGGCGCGTTCACGACGGTGTATCGCATTTTAAATTTCTGGGAGGATTAACAGATTGAGAGCTCTTTCTTGATTCGGTGGATGGTGGTGCATGTCCGTTCTTAGTTGGTGGAGTGATTTATCTGGTTAATTTTGATAACGAACGAGACTCTAGCCTATTAAATAGGTGCGTGGTTCTCTGCACCTTGCACCCTTCTTAGAGTTCTTAGACGGACAAGCACCTCTTAGCCGCACGAAACAGAGAAATAACAGGTCTGTGATGCCCTTAGATCTTCGAGGCTGCACGCGCGCTACACTGAAGGAAGCAGCGTGTTTTTATCCCTGTCTGTTAAGACAGTAAGCTTAGAAAAAAAGTGGCTTGAGCAAATACAGAGGGCTAATTGAAGTCCATCGGATTACCCCCGAGGAAGTGTTCGTCTGTTTAAATAACAGGGCATAGAAAAATAAGTTTCCATAAAATTTCGCCAAAAATAAAAACAACAATTACTTCTCGGTGTCAACGAGTCTACGACATAACTTCCGCGATACGCTCGACGCCGCACACGAAAGGAGGGAACTTGCGGACGCTAACCACCCTCGTTCTCGGTTGTCATCAAACCTCGGCGCGTCGGCCAGCTCGCCCGTGAGTCCTTTGGCTTCGCTCCTTGATACGTGTCTGCTAGTTAGACAAAAACACATCGTACTGCTCGAGTTATTTGGGCCTCTCTGAAAGGCGAAGTCGAGCTCGCTCGTAAAGGTAGGACAGCTGTTGAACAGCAGACGACGTTGCAAAGGAGCAGACGGCGCTCAGATAGGGGTCTCGGCGACCCACTATCTTTCCACTCGAGCCAATCAGAGCTCGGCGTTCTGACGTCACCGCAACCCCTGCGCAAGATGCAGACGAACTTGCCCTCCGCATAGTCTTCGTCCTTTCCTTGTTGGAGAAGCTCAAACCGGAAGTGTCGTTTAAAGTTCCCTCATTTCTTCTCATCGACTGTGGCAGTCACGGCCGCTCAACCTTGTGTCTTTTCTCCGCATGCAGCGAGACGACACATGACATTTCAGTTCGAATTTCTTGTTTTGAGCAGTGTTCCACAAAACAATACAAAACAACAGATTTATGAAGGTCGACGTTGTAGCGCGCTCGAAAAACTGTCACTCAAGCTTTCCCACACACAAGGAACAAACTCTCACACAGTGCTCCATGAGTGCGCTGCAACGTCAACCAATATGAATAACCAACTCGCCCAATCTGAAGTTCTAACAGATTAATGAAATTGCGTTTTTAAAGACATGCACTTATCATCGTGTTATGAAGTATTTTGTAAACAAAATATATCTCTTAAATATTGAAATATTGGCTTGAAAACATACTAGAATGTGTTTATCCATTCATTACATTCGAGGTTATTTTCGAATGAACTAAAATTTAGACACTTTGCTATTTTATGGACGCCATATCTCCACTTGCGCATATCCAATCGTCATCATTTTTTCCTCTGGTTGCTATATGCACGAGGTATGCAATAAGGGGTATAAATATGTTAAATATGGCATCAGGATTTTCTTAGATGTCCTCCATATTTTCTACTTTAAATAATTCTGCAGATGGAAAATTTAAAACTGTCTTAAAATGCCTATAAATCATTATTGAGCATTCATTCATATGTTATTGTATTTGACAGACTGTTCAATTTTCTAAGATGCCTTGACTTTTGTATTTAAATATTTAAGTTTGTATTATATTTTTTCATAATATTTGCGAATGAAACTTTCATTGTTAAGAAAAATAATTAGGCTACAACAAAACCAAGTACATATTTTTATTCAAATTATAAAGTCAGGCCATTATATTTGATAAGAATTGAATCACAAGTTATATATAAAAAAACGCTCTAAAAGCAGCGTTGCCCGTGTGGGCGTCGTGAGCAATAACCCAAGCTTTTTAACCGTTCGACAGTTCTCCCTTAAAATCCACACTGACAAAAAAAATTGTCCTTGTTGTTATTGGCTTCCCCGTTGCCACCATATCTCTCTCAACGCTTTCAGTACAGTCGCCAGGCGCCACTCTAATAATAATATTAATAATAATTTTTATGTGCACATTTTCAAGAGCAAGAAGAAAATCATCAGGTGGCCGCTTATACCTCGTCACTAAGACTTCGGGCTCTGATTTTATAATTGTGAAGGCAACAACGTAGTGCGTTTCAAATCGTCGTAAAAACGACTTTTGCATTGTCATTAATAATTGTTGGATACATGTAACTGACGACATCTCTAAACTTGTTAAAAAAAAGATTTGCTTCATAATTTAATGCAAAAAAAACACAAAAAAAAGCAAGAGACAGGAGTATGAGTGTGGCCTGAGGGAGGGGGACGTGGATATTCAATTCGTGGTGTCGCACGCCAAAATGTTTGTTTCATTTTTCAATACTTTTTTTTTTCTTTTTCCGAAATATATTATAATAAATGTTTCTTTTTTTTTCTTTTTTTAGAGCGTTTGAGACAATAAAATAAGGAATCGATGTTGGGGATGTCAGTGGCCAGCAAAAAGGGGGGCAGATCCGAACAAGAGGCGTAGTTTTTTTTTTTCTTCTACATTTTCTTAGCATCAACTTGCTTTACTATAGACAAAATTCATCAACTTTTCTTACGAAGTTATTTTTTTCACTAGTTTAATTAACTTCCAGTGTGAATTTCCAAAGTACCGTTCTCTTTGTTTTGCAGGTGAAGAAAGCGAGATGTCACGGGGGATTCCGAAGGCAAGTGTTTTTTTTCAGTCACCATAAAAACGTAGGAACGTTCTAAAATATTTAAGAGAGGAAAGTAAAATAATCTAGTAGGCGCAGAGGCATTTCGCTGCCAGATCGTATGCGCGGAAATTTCAGAGAAAACTGTGCACTGCCCCCAGAGAAGATATGCATGGGTACAGAAGAGAACTCCTTTACACAGTTCTTTCGCCACGTGTCATATTGCATATCTTTCCAAAAACCAATGCTGCCCGGAAAAAACAACAAAACTATTAAAGTGCAATGGCCGGCAACGAAAGCTGCCAACACCACCCAGAACCTGTACCTTTCCTCCTCTGACGTCATCACTGGTCAACGTTATTAGATTAGCTCAGTTCCGGAACTACTCATAGACGCCTGCTTGCACGAGCAGTACACCCCCTCACTCACCACGACTCGCCTTCCAGTCGTTCGACGCGCCGAATGGCTGCTATAGTAACGGCAGTGTATTCTATGGAATGCACACGTTTCGAAGCACGGCGTCTAGATGGCGTTTCAGCTTTGCTCTATGCAGAGCCGTTTATACTGAGAGAGTTTGGCCGTCTTAGGGAGATTTTGCCAGCCTGGCAACCACAGCAGCGTAGTCTGACAACCCAGGGAGGACTACTTCCGTCCGCCATTATGTGGCTCTGACTCATAAGAACTCCATTCGATTTCTCAGGAATAAACAAGACAAAGAAGTAACGATATTTTGTGTTATCGCGAAATCCGCTTGTTCTAGCGGGCAGCAAGCTCCGCCCATTGGCCAAACAGGCTCAGTAAAAACGGCTCCGGCTCTATGGAACGCACAGTTATGAAATGGAAATCTAGGATGGCGCTTCGAACGACAGGAGGCGAACTCAAGTGAGTGAGAAAGGGGGCGGTACCCTCCACCGTGGGAGTTCTACAACTGAAGTAATCTAGTTACGTTGTCACTGGTGCATCCGCGAAGCGCTTCCTAGATTGCATCCGCGTCGCCGCGACCGCGTCTTGCAGCGTAGCAAGGGATGCCGCGAAACTGCTGAGGTTCAAGTTCGACCAGGTTCGGCGCTTTCAAACGTTTAGCGCAAAGTTCTCCTAAAAGTCGACTCAAGTTTGACGGTTCTGCGCATGTGCGGGCATGGATGAATGGATCGATGGATACGGCTGAACGCTTTTAATCGGGCGGCGGCTTGCGCCACTGAGCCAAAGCTTCTAGATTGAGGGATTAATTAATCTCTGATTCAATTCCAATTGCGATTTAATGGAGAAGGGCAAATAATCCCATATCGCCACTAAGCCCAAGCATGCATCGAAAGGTAGAATCTACGCGACGGTGTTGCTTCTTCGCAACCCGGTGCGCGCACTTTTCGCCGTACGGACTGGAAGGAAAAGAACAAACTTTATTCTCCCCTCTGCTTGCTTCACCGGTCCGATAACCTGTATTTTTGTAATCTCCGCTTTCCCAACGGCTATTTTTTTGTCGCTGTTCTTAGAGCCAGGGCCTGGATCTAAGTAGGTATCACCTTGAGCAACTGCAGGGTGAAGCCCTAACAAAGTATTAAATGTTTAATCTCTCCTTTTCCTCCCCAGATGCTTCATACAATGTATATATGTCCCGATATATCGCTATGTACTCCCAAGTTCACAAAAACCTATCCTGGCCTCAAACAACGACAAGCTTTAGCTAGAATTATCATAGGTACTTTCCTTAGGAATCACTATCTTATATTACTTACACGGATGCGTGGATAGATGAATGAATGAGGCTGGACCTTTTGGATCGGGCGGCAGGCTTGCGCCACCTATCCAGGTTTGTTTTTTTTTTTTTTTCTAGGCTTTATTTAACATAGAGTTGCCACGCGCGTCGCTAAGCGAGCGCGTGCGTGGCCGTATTAAACAAATAGAAAGAGGTTTTTCTACCCGTGAGCCCTAGCCCGAATGGTTAGGCCTGTTGCAAAAACCTATTGGTAGTGAAAGCTTTTTAACATGCCCTGCAAAACCTTTGCAGATAATTTTTATTATTATTTGACCTGTGTTCTCTGCTTTATGCGATAAATAAAAATAAATAAAAAGCACGTGCGTGGTTGAATGCTTACCGTGCTTGGCTTCCGCGCGGAGGCCCCAGGTTCGATTCCCAGGAGCGGACGCTTCTTTTTATTTATTCTTTCAATTTAGCGTTCTCGTAAGTTCGATAGCCTTGTCGTCTGATCGAGCTACGATTGTTCTACGCGCCGAACATTCTACGCGGAATGTTCCAGAAGCCCACGCGTGTACATAAGGGCTCCGCGTGGCGAGCCGGAGTCAGTCTCGCCCCAGCGCTCGATCCTGCTGTTACGCCGGCATCGGCGCCTGCGACGCTAGCCTTCTTCTATTTTGCTTTGGGCACAAGTTTTCCCCATCAAATGTTGAGTTTCCTTCAGTTATTCGTCACCTTATCAATTGTCATTCGTGACAATATCTATAGATATTTATTCTTAAAAGCTACGACAACCGGGTGCACACATCTTCCGCCCTGCGGGTCGCCCGAAAGGGAATAAGAAAATATTCATCCTTCCGTCGACCTATGCCACCAGTCAGATAATCTCTTCCTGGTTATCTCCTCCTTCCGCGGTGTCTATTTTTCTCTCGCTATCTCTAAATCCCACTGCGTTCGTTAGTTCACTGGTCTCTTCAGCCACTACAGAGTGAAGCGCCTTAAGTCCCGTTCACATACTTGCGACTTCTTAAGGCCCGTTCACACTCTTGCAGCCGAGTACGACCGAGAGAGACGAGACCTGTTGAAACCTCTTATAATTTCTTAGGACGAGAGAACACACTGGCACTCTAGCGCCATCTATGCGGTGACCCTGGAACTACATTTCACAAGAGTCAAGGTTTTGCGGAATTTCCGAGGTCAAATGGGCGTAATACCTATAAGAAAGGCTCGTTTATAACGTTGACAAAAGTTTTTTCAGCCAAGAAAGAAAGGATAATGCGCGAAATAAATAGAAAATATGCCGGACCGCCAAGTTAACACTGCTACCCAATAGATGGCGCCAGTGTGTCCTCTCTTGTAAGATATATTATGAGGTTTCAAGGCACCCGGTTCTAAGAGGTCGCAAGTGTGTGAACGGGCCTTTAGGACCGAGTGCCTTGAAACCTCTTAAAATCTCTTACGACGAGAGAACACACTGGCGCCACCTATCGGGTAGCAGTGGAACACTTGGCAGTTACGCTTATTTCCTATTTCTTTCGTGCATCATTCTTTCTTTTTTGGTTTGAAAATATTTATGTCAATGTTATGATCGACCATTTCTCATAAGTACTACATACATTTTAATTCGCGAATACCGCAAACTTTTGGTTCTAGTGAAATGCAGTTCCAGAGTTACCGCACAGATGGCGCCTGCGTGCCAGCCTGTTCTCTAGTGTTCTCTTCTCGTAAGATATTTTGAAAGGTTTTAAGGCACTCGGTTCTAAGGAGCTGCAAGTGTGTGAACGGGCCTTTACAGTAAAGTATGAAGTGTTCAGCCGTCTCCTCCTCTTCTCCACAAGCTCCACACATCGTATCTACTTGCTGATATTAGTTTCAGTCCGTAACACTCTCGGCCTCGCCTCGAACAAGGAGCTCCCATAGAATTGTCAAAGATATGTTGGTTTTTTTTAGTAATATCCGTCTTAAACGATTTCTAAATTTTCAAGACCGATGTAATCTTCATGCGTGCTTCCAATATTTCCGTCTCAGTTTTTTTTTAACTCTCTTCTTAACGTTAATTTTCTCATCCGCCTCCCTTCTGTTGCCCATATATTTAAACCTACGTTTTCTAGTCCGCTTTCTCTATTTTGTATCGACGCTTCTCATGTGTAAATAGCCAAGAACTCTTCGTGCCCATCATTCTGCCAGCATCCAGTTTTCTCAGCATATCCTCAAATTCTATCTAATTGCTAGCTTCCTTGCCCACGAATGATTACCATCCCATATCGCCCTGCACGCCTCCTCCCACAAAGCCCTCCACTTTCCCCACTTTAGCAGAGCGAACGCTGGCGAGGAGGCGAGTGGAGAGGAGGAAACTGCCAGTCATGACGAGCATGGGAGTTTTATGGGAGGGGCTTTGCCTGTTATTCTAAACGTAGTGCTCGGTTTGCACCTTGCGAATAAATTAGCTCTCTCTCCCCCGCCGTAAGGAGTACAAATGTTTCTTCGACGCTTACTGTACCTTCCACCCACCGCTAACCCATCCCTCCCCCCCCCCCCCCCGCCTAACCCAAGACCCAACCCTCTAGCGGAGGACGTATGGACCAGAGCAGAGGGTTTCAATTTTACCTTATGGAGCGACAAAGACGTTTTCCAATATTCGGCTACAGCGGGCCACCTTAAGCTCTTAGAACTGTGAGACTTAAACACAATTGCGTTTTTCCCCTACTTTATAACAGGGGATACTTCGATGGCAACATCGACAACGACGGGAACAGGTGCGTTCTGTAGCAACTGTGCGTTTTTTTATTTTTATTCTGGAATAATTTTTTTTTTTTAATTTTGAAAACGCAATGACTATTTCATGTCCACAGGAGTTCCAACGTAAGGCTCGGAAACAGACGTTTTCTATGATTCGTCTGCTATAATTCACCCGTGACAGATGCTTTGAATAAACGCTGTATACATCGCGCAAACGTCCCGTTAGCACCAACAGCAGCAACAAATAGGACGCGAATCAGTCGCGCTATTTTAAATATCCATACATGACCTATCACATTTCGAGGCGGCTTGGATAGTTAGGCCTATTCCTGCCCCTTTCATGCTACAAACACTCGGCGTCAATTCATTGAGTTACTGTACATGTGTTTAAGGCAGGGTTAGGCTCATAATATGAGTACAGATGCATAGCAGGAACACTAACGTATCTTTTTTTTTATTGCTGCCAAACAAGTCTAACGAAACTAAAAAAAGACAAATAAGCGAGATTATTATCGTTATTCTTGTCCAGCTCGCTTGCACGTTTGCCTTAACAGGTTTATCATTATACCCTTAAAAATGCAGGGAGTTCACCTTTGTTGGTGTTAGACTGGGGGCAGCTGTTAAACCCTCTTTGCTCACGTCTAACTCATTGTTAGCTCAGTTGGTAGGGCGTTCCAGTGGAAATTGGAAGGGTAATTGTTCGATACCAGGACCAGTCAAATGTTTTCGGTCGCGCACCAGTCACCTAACTGTGATTGGAGATTTGTGCTTGTCCTTTGTCCCCCTTGTTCCCCTTCTCCAGGGATTCTTATCGTTATTCTTGTCCAGCTCGCTTGCACCTTTGCATTAGTTGCATTATCATTAAAAATAAAGTAGCTGTTACCGAAAGTATCCTTTCTGTCATTACCACTGGAAGCCTGATTATTTTGGTTAATTAAAAGTGATGTATTCAATACGCCGTACCCGAAGCGAGAAGCCTGCCTGTTCTCTTTTTCATCCAAATAACATAAAAATAATACTTTTCTTTTTTGCGTAGCTTTATCAGTTTGATGCGGTGAATAACGATATGTTTACGTGCACTTTAAATTCGATAATTTTCTAGTTCAAAACATAGGCGCTTCAAAAGCAAAAAGGATTGATTTCCTTTCTGAAATATTGTAAGGACTATTTTGCTCAGCGTGAGACTATGCCAGATGCAGGCCTTTCTTTTTAGGTGTCGACGAGTATTCTGTATATTGGACTTGTGGGTAGAGTGCAGGACAAGGGTGGTTCTGACATGAGTTTGCCCCGTCTCACGAAAAATTAGGTTTGAGACATAAGTGTGTTTTTTTTTTGGTACATACAAGACAATTCTTAACGGGAGATCAATTTCAGGTGTGATTATATTGCGTTTGTGATAAAAAATTAACCGCATGTACCTTTATTTTATCAGTCGACACTACACGAAAACCACGAAAATGAGACACAAAAAGGCGTGAAAATAAATAAATAATATAAATATATATATATATATATATATATATATATATATATATATATATATCATAAAAAGGAGGTAAATGCTTTAAAACGTATTTATATATATATATTACATGGGCGGTTTCATTTGGATTCAGGCAACGAGTGGCAGTCGTATTTTTTATTTTGCTTCAAATGTTCATATTTTGTGGAGCATGTTCCAAAAGAACAATCCTTTTTGTTTTAATGCCCTGACATGATTATTTCCTGAGAAAATAAATCTCAAAGAAGCGGGAAAGAACTACGCGGTTTTGACGATTGTCATGTGGGGCGTTTTTGAATCACTCTGAATCTCAAAGTATTCAAAAGAGAGCATCTATATTTTTTAAGTGTGATATATATGCAAGTAGGTAAGACGCCATTATAACTCCTATTTATTAGTCGTCGCTCTAATTTTTGTAAAAATCCCCAAACATGCCTCCGTGAACAACTGTGACCTAAATTGCGGATTTTATTTTGAGTCGACTATGCTTAGTATCGCTTTTAAAACATAACCACGTGTAGAACCTTTCATTGCCTTCCAAACTAAGCAAAGTTTGTGTTTTTATTATGTACGAGTATTGAGAAATAAATTATGAAACAAAGAGGGTTTTCACTTTTCGTTCAATTTCTGCACGCTGTACAAAAAAAAAAACATTTTTAATTTTCTTCTTTTCTCGCGTCGCGTTCTCTTCACACCCTTCTTTTAGCCAGAATACATTCCGTTAGAGGTATTTGCCTTAGTTTTGAGTTTTAAGCCTCTAAATATGCTAACAAAGAGCAAATGCCGATGGTGGGATTTGACGATTTTCGTGTGTGGTGTTTTTGAACAACTCTCAATCTCAAAGTATTCAAAAGAGAGCTTGGATATTTTTATATTGTGATATATATGCAAGTCGGTAAAACGACATTATAACTACTGTTTATTATTCGTCGATCCAATCTTTGTAAAAATCCCCAAACATGCCTCCGCGAACAACTGTGACCTAAACTGCGAATTTTTTTTCTGGTTGACTATGCTTAGTTTTATTTTTAAAATAATACTACGTGTAGAACCTTTAATTGCCTTCCAAATTATGTAAAATTTGTGTCTTAATCACGTACGAGTACTGAGAAATAAATTATGAAACAAAGAAGGTTTTCGCTTTTTGTTCTAATTCAGCTCGCTGCAAAAAACAATAAAAAATAACCTTTTTTTATTTTTTTTCGCGTCGCGTTTTTTTTAATTTTTGTTTAGCCAGCATATATTCTGTTAGAGGTATATGCACTAGTTATGAGTTTTAAGCCTCTAAATATGCTAAAAAAGAGCAAATGCTGATGGTGCGTTTATGGGTTATGGTTGCATATTTTATTCTTTATTATAATAATCTAAGGGACGTTGAATAAATACTCATATAAAAGACATGAATGTCGTTAGGCGTATAATAACAAGTTTGCAATTCCAAACGTCTAAACACTATAAAATCGCAACTGCCGAAACCGTGTTTTCAGACAATTTCCGCCGGTGCCATGATCGGAGGGGCCTCAAGCCTAAACCCTATGCGCTACATAATCTATACTACGTTAGAAATATCAAAGTATAATATTGTAAAACATTAAAGTAAAATACACTTCCTACTGGAAACCTAGATTTTTAAATGCGAAATTTTATATTTTTAATGCGAAATTCATGTTGATAACAGAACCGAATCATTTTTAGCATATTTAGAGGCTTAAAACTCAAAACCAGTGCATATACCTCTAACGGAATGTATTCTAGGTAAAAGAAAGGTGTAAAAAAACGCAAAGCAAAAAATAAAGAAAAAAATTAAATTTTTATATACAACGTGCTGAAATTAAACGAAAAGTGAAAACCTTCTCTGTTTCATAATTTATTTCTCAGTACTCGTACGTGATTAAGACACAAACTTTGCATAATGTGGAAGGCAATGAAAGGTTCTACACGTGGTATTATTTTAAAAACAAAACTAAACTTAGTCGACTCAGAAAAAATCCGCAGTTTAGGTCACAGTTGTTCGCGGAGGCATGTTTGGGGATTTTTACAAAGATTGGATCGACGAATAATAAATAGTAGTTGGAATGTCGTTTTACCGACTTGCATATATATCACAATAAAAAAATATAGAAGCTCTCTTTTGAATACTTTGAGATTGAGAGTGGTTCAAAAACGCCACACACGAAAATCGTCAAAACCCACCATCGGCATTTGCTCTTTTTTTAGCATATTTAGAGGCTTAAAACTCAAAACCAAGGCAAATACCTCTAACGGAATGTATTCTGGCTAAAAGAAGGGTGTGAAAAGAACGCATCGCGAGAAAAAAAAAAAATTAAAAATGTTTTTTTTTTATAATAGCGTGCAGAAATTGAACGAAAAGTGAAAACTCTCTCTGTTTCATAATTTATTTCTCAGTACTCGTACATGATAAAAACACAAACTGTGCTTAGTTTGGAAGGCAATGAAAGGTTCTACACGTGGTAGATATTTTAAAAACGATACTAAACATAGTCGACTCAAAATAAAATCCGCAATTTAGGTCACAGTTGTTCACGGAGGCATGTTTGGGGATTTTTACAAAGATTAGAGCGACGAATAATAAATAGCAGTTATAATGTCGTCTTACCTACTTGCATATATATCACACTAAAAAATATAGATGCTCTCTTTTGAATACTTTGAGATTGAGAGTGATTCAAAAACGCCACACACGACAATCGTCAAAACCTCGTAGTTCTTTCCCGCTTCTTTGAGATTTTTTTCTCAGGAACTAATCATGTCAGGACAATAAAATAAAAAGGATTGTTCTTCTTGGAACATGCTCCACAAGATATAAAAGTTTGAAGCAAAATAAAAATACGACTGCCACTCGTTGCCTAGAATCAAATGAAACCGCTTGTGAATATATATCTCATATTAATGGAGGTAATATGCTTTAAACGACTATATCGATATATTACATGGGCGGTTTCATTTGGATTCAGGCAACGAGTGGCAGTCGTATTTTTTATTTTGCTTCAAATGTTCATATTTTGTGGAGCATGTTCCAAGAAGAACAATCCTTTTTGTTTTAATGCCCTGACATGATTATTTCCTGAGAAAATAAATCTCAAAGAAGCGGGAAAGAACTACGCGGTTTTGACGATTGTCATGTGGGGCGTTTTTGAATCACTCTGAATCTCAAAGTATTCAAAAGAGAGCATCTATATTTTTTTAGTGTGATATATATGCAAGTAGGTAAGACGCCATTATAACTCCTATTTATTAGTCGTCGCTCTAATTTTTGTAAAAATCCCCAAACATGCCTCCGTGAACAACTGTGACCTAAATTGCGGATTTTATTTTGAGTCGACTATGCTTAGTATCGCTTTTAAAACATAACCACGTGTAGAACCTTTCATTGCCTTCCAAACTAAGCAAAGTTTGTGTTTTTATTATGTACGAGTATTGAGAAATAAATTATGAAACAAAGAGGGTTTTCACTTTTCGTTCAATTTCTGCACGCTGTACTAAAAAAAAAAAACATTTTTAATTTTCTTCTTTTTCTCGCGTCGCGTTCTCTTCACACCCTTCTTTTAGCCAGAATACATTCCGTTAGAGGTATTTGCCTTAGTTTTGAGTTTTAAGCCTCTAAATATGCTAACAAAGAGCAAATGCCGATGGTGGGATTTGACGATTTTCGTGTGTGGTGTTTTTGAACAACTCTCAATCTCAAAGTATTCAAAAGAGAGACTTGGATATTTTTATATTGTGATATATATGCAAGTCGGTAAAACGACATTATAACTACTGTTTATTATTCGTCGATCCAATCTTTGTAAAAATCCCCAAACATGCCTCCGCGAACAACTGTGACCTAAACTGCGAATTTTTTTTCTGGTTGACTATGCTTAGTTTTATTTTTAAAATAATACTACGTGTAGAACCTTTAATTGCCTTCCAAATTATGTAAAGTTTGTGTCTTAATCACGTACGAGTACTGAGAAATAAATTATGAAACAAAGAAGGTTTTCGCTTTTTGTTCTAATTCAGCTCGCTGCAAAAAACAATAAAAAATAACCTTTTTTTTATTTTTTCGCGTCGCGTTTTTTTTACATTTTTGTTTAGCCAGCATATATTCTGTTAGAGGTATATGCACTAGTTATGAGTTTTAAGCCTCTAAATATGCTAAAAAGAGCAAATGCTGATGGTGCGTTTATAGGTTATGGTTGCATATTTTATTCTTTATTGTATTATTCTAAGGGACGTTGAATAAATACTCATATAAAAGACATGAATGTCGTTAGGCGTATAATAACAAGTTTGCAATTCCAAACGTCTAAACACTATAAAATCGCAACTGCCGAAACCGTGTTTTCAGACAATTTCCGCCGGTGCCATGATCGGAGGGGCCTCAAGCCTAAAACCCTATGCGCTACATAATCTATACTACGTTAGAAATATCAAAGTATAATATTGTAAAACATTAAAGTAAAATACACTTCCTACTGGAAACCTAGATTTTTAAATGCGAAATTTTATATTTTTAATACGAAATTCATGTTGATCACAGAACCGAATCATTTTTAGCATATTTAGAGGCTTAAAACTCAAAACCAGTGCATATACCTCTAACGGAATGTATTCTAGGTAAAAGAAAGGTGTAAAAAAACGCAAAGCAAAAAATAAAAGAAAAAAATTAAAAATGTCTTTTTTTATATACAACGTGAAAACCTTCTTTGTTTCATAATTTATTTGTCAGTACTCGTACGTCATTAAGACACAAACTTTGCATAATGTGGAAGGCAATGAAAGGTTCTACACGTGGTATTATTTTAAAACAAAGCTAAACTTAGTCGACTCAGAAAAAAATCCAGTTGTTCGCGGTTGCATGTTTGGGGATTTTTACAAAGATTGGATCGACGAATAATGAATAGTAGTTGGAATTTCGTTTTACCGCCTTGCATATATATTACAATAAAAAATATAGAAGCCCTCTTTCGAATACTTTGAGATTAAGAGTGGTTCAGAAACGCCACACACGAAAATCGTCAAAACCCACCATCGGCATTTGCTCTTTTTTTAGCATATTTAGAGGCTTACAACTCAAAACCAAGGCAAATACCTCTAACGGAATGTATACTGACGAAAAGAAGGGTGTGAAAAGAACGCATTGCGAGAAAAATAAAAAAAATTAAAACAGTTTTTTTTTATAATAGCGTGCAGAAATTGAACGAAAAGTGAAAATTCTCTCTGTTTCATAATTTATTTCTCAGTACTCGTACATTATTAAAACACAAACTGTGCTTAGTTTGGAAGGCAATGAAAGGTTCTACACGTGGAGATATTTTAAAAACGATACTAAACATAGTCGACTCAAAATAAAATCCGCAATTTAGGTCACAGTTGTTCACGGAGGCATGTTTGGGGATTTTTACAAAGATTAGAGCGACGAATAATAAAGAGCAGTTATAATGTCGTCTTACCTACTCGCATATGTATCACACTAGAAAAATACAGGTGCTCTCTTTTTAATACTTTGAGATTGAGAGTGATTCAAAAACGCCACACACGACAATCGTCAAAACCGTCGTAGTTCTTTCCCGCTTCTTTGAGATTTATTTTCTCAGGAACTAATCATGTCAGGACAATAAAATAAAAAGGATTGTTCTTTTCGTAACATGCTCCACAAGATATAAAAGTTTGAAGCAAAATAAAAAATACGACTGCCACTCGTTGCCTCAATCCAAATGAAACCGCCCATCTATATATATATATATATATATATATATATATATATATATATATATATATATATATATATATATATATATATATATATATATATATATATATATATATATATATATATATATATATCCGGGTGTTCATTTTTAATTCGAACAAATTTATTTTAAAAAATACGTAAAATATGCACTGACACGGTTTGTGCAGGTGAGTTATACGGCCAGGGGTACATTATGTGGGTGGCTAATCGTTGCGATAAGTCGGCTAATTAATTAAAATTCCTTAATTCACCTTTTAATTAGTGGAAATAAACATATGGTTCCAATTGGAAACTTAGAGAGCGTCATCGAAAACCACTAAATCAACTCTTTTTAGAACGACTTGAAGCTCGTGGGAAACTCGGGTTCGCGCCAAAGTTACCAATTGTGAAGCAGGCGCAAAGCCAGCAGTGGCGGAACGCGGATGATTAGTTCATTATCGCGTTCCGCAACTGTAGCTTTGCGCCTGCTTCACGAGTGGTAACTTTGGCGCGCCCCGAGTTTCCCACGAGCTTCAAGTCATTCTAAAAGAGTTGATTTAGTGGTTTTCGATGACGCTCTCTAAGTTTCCCATTGGAACCATATGTTTATTTCCACTAATTAAAAGGTGAATTAACGAATTTTAATTAATTAGCCGACTTATCGCAACGATTAGCCACCCACATAATGTACCCCTGGCCGTATAACTCACCTGCACAAACCGTATCAGTGCATCTTTTACGGATTTTTTTAAATAAATCTGTTCGAATTAAAAATGAACACCCGGTATAAGCAAAATATTTACGGTGTTCCATCCGGACAGATTCCAGTATCACCTAAAGGGAAGCTGAGGAGGTTCTTGAGAAAACACGAATTCGACACGAGTTGTAGAGTATTCTTATCCCGTGAATCGGAATATCCCGTTCCTCTTCCCCCCACATGTAACTAAAGGCGAGAAAACGCGAAAAACCTCCGACGAGTCGTGACGTCATACTAGGATCTTTTGGTTGCAAAGCTTGTGTCGCTCGTGTGGGCAGAGCGTGCAACTGCAAACTTGCCAGGTATGTTCCCCCGCAATGACACCAGTCGTGAGGTCTTTTTCTAACCTCTCTGAAAATAGCAAGAGTGCGCGTGCATAGCTCTGATAGGCGCTGAAGATGCGCGAGAGCGGAGATTCCGGAAACTCTGTATATGACGTCACGCTCCGGGAAGGAGGGGCTTCAACGCTACTTTGAAATTGATTTTCTGCAGCTTCCGTGCACCAAACAAAACAAAAAATTATAAAAAAATATCATGATATATATATATATATATATATATATATATATATATATAGATATATAACTGAGGAAAAGCAAACCCTTGATGAAAACAGCAACAACGGGTGGTTTATTCTTCGACGTTTCGGCCGGAGTCCGGCCTTCGTCAGGAAGGCCGGACTCCGGCCGAAACGTCGAAGAATAAACCACCCGTTGTTGCTGTTTTCATCAAGGGTTTTGCTTTTCCTCTCAGTATACCCCGCCTTCGGCCCCCCACCAGCCGTATTATATATATATGATTAAATGAAGCGATTGAAGCGTGTCTACTCGAACACAGAACCGCTCCAGCTTCCCTTTAAGTCTAGTGTGTTCTTGCGCTTATACGTACGTAGGCCAGAAGTGATATTGGGCAGAGATTATACTTAGGGATGTATAATTAACTTAGATACGTCACCGGAACTGTATTTCTGCGCCAAGTACCGAGTGAGACGAACACATCGTAGGCTCAAGCTCTGTCCCGCCCTAGGCTTTTACTATAAAAGGTAAGCAAGAGAAAGGCCTCTCTGGCTGGGGGAGGCTCGATGTTCGGATGCGCTTGCATGGCGCGCAGAACCCTGGCCCGGTCTCGTGCCTCACGTGCTCGTGCGTTCGCGCCAGAGTAGCGTTTGGGTCGGTATACTACATTATGTAACCTGTATCAATCTGAAGACAGAGGATAACTGAAGTCTGGGCTGCGCGCTTACGAAATATGTCGCGAGGACTCGATGCCTTGAGAATAAAACATCCTCTCTCTCTATCTCAATATAAATCGCACAAAACGTGTGCTTTACAAATTTACCGGTCCGTTACGTTCGCATACCCTTACCAAAGCCAGCACGCTCATACGGCCGCGCGTGTGAACGACACTGAGTGACACATTTCCAAGTGGAACATTCTACGCCGTGTGCGCTCGGCTGGCTCATCGTGCGGGCATCGCCTAAAAGTAGACACGATAGACCTTTGCCGAGTCTGCCTTTTCACGTTATACTTGTGCCCTTACATCTTCGCGCGCAGTTCACCGGATGATAAAAAGAAGAAGACGATCCTAGTTATTGTCGGGGTAGGGTCTGTCCTGCTCATCCTCATCGTGGTAGCGCTGCTTGCATCGAAAGGTAAGGCAAAAAACGAGCGCCGTGTTCTAAATACTAACTGCAAAACGTAAAAAAAAAAAAAATTACCCGATGAATGGAACATTTGAGGGAGAGAAGGAGATGGAAACCCGCGGGGACGTCAGAGCGTGTTGGAGCATAGCCTCCTAATACTCACAAAGCCTGGCAGTTCGACGATGGAGCCATGGAGTGCCCGGTCGCAGATTTGGAGCGCGAGGATCTGGTGCTACAGAGCATCAAAGCCATTTCTCGGGGAACCTGAACGTCAGCGCACACCTTTTGCAGCGCCGAGGACCCGAAACACACTTGTTCGCTCGGGAGAAGTGTGTTTCGGCGTCTCGCCGCAGCAGGGCGTTAGTCACGTGGCTCTCCTCTCATCCGTTGTCTGCCGCTCCACCTTTTCCATTTCGGCGGCCGCTTCTCATGGCGATCTGCCAGGCTTTGTCACTATAAGGAGGCTGTGGTTGGAAATTAGTGGGCAGACGCGTTCGAACAGTTAGTAGAGAGAAAGGCAGCTAGCTTTGCATCCATCCACTAATCCTTCCGACCAGAGCTCGGCGCTCTGACATCCACGCGCGCTCTCATCTGCTCCTCTTCCGCATTTTCTGCCCTTATAGTCGCTGAAAGAATAAAGAATGCAGGGAGATCCTTCGGTTGTCCATCGTCCCGCGCGAGCTTCCTGGCTTTGGCGCCTTGTGAGCTTCAAGCTTGGACGCGTAGCCGATGGACGGCCCGGGCCCGGAGGTAGCGAGTCCGCTCTGGAGGTCTTCCGTAAGAGACGCCCCGCCGTTTTCACTCTGGCAGTGACTATGGCTGTGCCAGAGTGAAAACATTTGTCAAATATTTTAAGGACGTCAGCATACGACACATTCTGTTTTAAGCGTTTTCGCGGAGCTTTGCGAGGACATAGGAAGAGAAAACAAGTGCATATACGTGTGCTATATGGTTTTATACTTGCGTATCACTTCTGGGCGTTGTTCTTCTCAGTGGTGGCAACTTGTGGCAATGGTATTTCTGAGCCACTAACGCAGTTCTATTACTAGGATGTCGCGTTTAGTGGAAGGGTATTCGACTTTGGGCGTGTTGCGAGCTTTATAACGAATTAGTCCTCATAAAATGCGATTCTAGAGCTTCCATAAACTACAGTCTTAAACTTCCGCTTGACTTATACTTTTTAAGTTTCACATTGAAAATGTAGAGTCTGCAGTGAGCTTTGCGTGGCTCGCCTTTTTGGCAGTTTTAAAGTAACCAAACAGCCTTTGTGGGTTTCTGCTGGGCATAGCGCTGCAACTTATCCTTACTATGACACCAACGACCGTTGGAAAGATTGAGGAAAGAAGGAATAGAGAACCGTACTCTGAATATGAGCGCTCGCAATAATGGCGAGTTCAAGTTATCATTTGATTAACTAAGTACCGTCTCGGTTACCTAATTTGTATTTGTAGTACTTCTGTAAATGTTTCATTTTGTTTTTCTTTCGGAGGTGGCAATAATCGTATTCAGCGCTGAAAAGCAGGCCGTAGAGGGCACAAACCGCCGTACATCGCGCCTCACGCTTAAAATGGGCGCATTAAGTAAGCGAGCTCCAGACTCTGGGTATTTGTGCTCGACCGCGTCAGATGACGGGGCGCCATCTCACGCCTATTTTCAACGTTCCCGGTCCTCGTGTCTCGACGCGCGCGTGAACACGGCTCCCGTCATGTCGAAACTCATTGAGTGTTTGTTCGATGACGACTTCGATGAAATAAGTGCGCGGAGACGGCGGCAACAGAGCTGTATTTGGCGAGACGCGGGAGACTCCACGGGAGAGCGGAAACAGCGCAAACGCGTTATGTTACCGGAAGCCAGTGACGGATCCAGGGGGAAGGGGGGGGGGGGGATAATATCTGATGAACTCGAAACGATTGCATCTGAACACGGGAAATTCCAACCCAAACCATCTATTCAATTCGTTTTTTTTGTTTTTTTTTAGCGATTTCTTATTAAGGATTGGGAAATCGCCCACGCGTCCTCCTGACAACGCGCCGCGGGAAAAAAACAACAACAAACGAGCCTGTCTCTATTTGCCAATGGCCTATTAGAGTAGCGAACTTCACCGTCGTCCTCGCAGGGCTTCGGCCGTAGAACGTCGAAAATAAGCAGAGTTAGGAACGACAGAAATATGAAACCCTCTTCCGCGGGCGTCAGGGTGTGGTTTTTTTTCGGGTCATTACTTCCCTTCAAGCACCGTCTTCTGTCAAGGCGAGATGCCTTCTATCTACCATTAGCACTTCTGAGTGGGAAAAGCTACGGATTACAAACTTCGAAAACCTTTCGGTACAGTTCCCAAGAATTCATTTGGAGAACCTTGTCATAAAGAGAGAAGATGACATTGGATATCACTCCGATCTCTTGAGGTCCCCCACGTAGGGACACAAAAAAAACGTTTGACTTAGGCGAAGATGGTCAAGCCCACACCCTATGACCCCACCTGAATGGCAACGAGAAATTGAATTTGATTCCCGGGATGTGTGATTAGTATTTGTTTTTGTATGGTGCCAGGGCAGACCAACTGTTCCTTGCCCGTATGGACCTTATCGAATACATCACTCCCTATGCAGTGCAACGAAAATGATAACGTTGCTTTTTTTTTTTATGGCCTTTAACTTACTTAGCTTTTAGGCAAACGTTTCGTCGCATAACAGCCCAAGCACAAACGTCGCGTGGCAATCTGAAAAGCTGAAACTTTTATTTTGAGGACCTGAAAGAGATAGTTGTCTAATTGGACTCGGCGACTGTGATGAAAGCTTTTATCGCTCATGACTCACGAGTCAAGGCCGGCGTTCTTCTTTCCTTATGTATCCATCGCGAGCGAGCCTGGTCAACCTTTAGAGCGCCATCTAGCTAGAGCTTGTCTTGCTTCGAGCGCATCTGTACGTGTTGCTTTTGCCCAGCTTATAGGTATTATTTAGCGTTTTATCATTCTTCGAATTCGGGGATGTTTGGCGGGGTTTACTTTGTCCCGCAGATCGGTGTTCTTCGGTAACGAATTTTGGTGTTGCATAAAAAATCCGGGTTCATCGGAAATCGTGTTGAAGGGGCATGGGAAGCTCCTGGCTCCGGGGAACGTGGCCCGAAAAAAAGAAAGACCTCCCTGTACCGCTGAGGAAAAGAAACGAGATGTGTTCCAGAGCGAGAATCAGCCTCGCGGACAGTTAATTGGGGACGCTGTTTTGTGTAAAAAGAACATAAAACTTTAGATAAACTTTTCTTCCCGTAAAGCTCAGGGTTTTTTATTATTCGTGGACACTTCCAATTCGGAGTTTTTCGGGTTTCCTCAAGTTTGATAAAACAGACTCGGGGGTTCATTTTCGTGGTTTATCGGTATTTACTGGAAACACTAATCTCTAGTCCTAGGTAGCGCGAAGTGGGCACAGAGTTACATGAATATTCCGTTAGCTCCCGCTTCGAAGCGGGAGATGTCGGAACCGTCGCTCAGGAGTAACGACCGCTCTCTACTATTTATACGTGCGTTGTAACCAAGATCCAACACGCAATGAGGTGTGCAGTGGGGTTTCATGACTAAATGCACACGCTAACAGTCTTCCCTTTCTGTACCCCCCCCCTCCCCCCCTCTATTTTTTTTCATGGGCCCTTCCTCAGGGGCTCCTCTGGATCCGCCCCTGCCGGTTGCCGACCCGTCAGAGCTCCCGACGTGGTTTAGTTTAGCAGGAGTGCACTCCGACCTCTGGAGCGCGCTGGAGCGCCTTAACTTAACGCGCCCAAAGTTCTTATATCAACTCCCGCAGGAATGAATTCGCTATGGACGAACTGCCAACTGCTTGCTCTCTATACTGGCATAAAGCGCCCCATACTTCGTTGCACCTTACGTCCAGACGCTGCTGACGCTACGATCCGACGGGTCCAATCAAACAGCATCAAAAGCGCACCATCATGGTGTTCGTCATGCTCCTGTACGAGCTCTATTATCGCTGAACCAATCATAAACAGAAAAGGCCCAGTGAGTTGCGCTTTTGACGCTGCTTGATTGGTCCCTCGAGCTCGTAGGGTCGGCTGCGTCGGGACTTAAGCTTAAGCGAAGTATAACCTCAAGGCAGCGGGCGAGCGCTCTTATTATTTCACACGTGTATAATCACGGTTCAATCTGGGCTAGGAAACAGAACCCGACTTTCTCCCTCCTTTGTTACGCCAGCGTTGCAAACCTTTAATGATCCTCGAAAATGCCGATATTAAAGAGCGCCAAGACAGCGACCAAGTTCTGTTTGAACTGTACGCCTTGAACACGCGCCAGATTACACCGCCATTGCTACCCTTCTCTTGTCTTACCCAGACGCCGCGCCACTGATACGGACCTTTACGAGCCTCCACAAAGGCCATGGCCATTGCTGGGGAAAAGGACGCGGTAGAATTCAAAATGGGAATGAACTGTCCTGCTACGCTAGTCACGAAGTGAAGTAAACGGAATACAAGCAAAGCAAAACTGAAGGTCCGTTATGGCGGCGCCCATGCACACCTGCTTAAAAGCGTCGGTCTTCCGGGATCTTATCGGCTAATGCCACAGTCCCGTAGAGAGCGGAGCGATGAAAAGCTGCTCGGGAGTACCCTCGTTCTGCGTCCCTTAATCTCTCGCTTACTATGGTAGTTCGTTGGTAGATTATAAAAGGCTTTGCCGCGTATGTTACACCGCGATGCATTAGGAATACCAAATCTTTATTAATGTTAATCATTATGAAGGCCGAGCGGTATTGTGCCCCAAATGTTCACGCAGTCTCGGTAGACAGAAGTACACATCCCTTTTGCCACCGAGGATGCGCGAGCGAGAGAGCATGATATTGATTGACCTTCTCATTGGCTGAGCTGATTAAGGAAAGGCGTTTTGCAATTTGACGGCGTCGTGGGGTAATGCATTCAGGAGCTTCTGAATATGTAGAGTGGTACACCGTGACAGCGGATTCATCAGCAGGTTGAATGTGTACATTGTTCGAGTTGGTTTCTACAGAACTTTATTGCAATGCCACCTTAACGTTCACTCGTTAATAGAGAGTTTCAGTAGATTGTTCCGATAACTCCGATACCCCCGATAACGATGCGATGCATGTGCAAGGGTGCTGGCAGAGTGAATCATCGGAACAATCTAGCAAAACAGTCTAATATTACCTTTATGACACCAAGCTCTGAAACTCTAGTGAGGTGACAGCTGAAATTGAGAGGCCCTCTAGTAGCTCGTCAGTGTTGCCCTTCTTTGTTTTCTGGACATCTTGATTTTTCGTCGTCTTAAGCCGCTCTAAAGTCACTGCTTAAGGAAGACAGGGTGTGGCCTTTTATGTTTCTCCTTCGTGATTTAATCGTTGGCGTTCTTATCGACCGATGCCCCAATATGATTGGTGGCGGAGAGAGGATGCTCGGCGCTCGCCACACTCTGCCGTTTTTTCGACTCTTGGTGAGTAAAAATTGGAATCTGCGCCATTGCTTTGCGACCAGTCGCTACTCCGTTCTCTGCACTGAGGGCATTCGTAAACACGCGAACATCCTTGCCAGCGACAATACTCACACCAGTGTCTTTGCAGTGAAGCGCTACTTGAATGGATTTGTCTTTAAAGGTGGCGGCAGTTCAGACAGCCAGAAGTCCGGAGGTGGGAGCGGCGAAGACGACGATAAGCCTCAAAGATACCTGCCGCCTTCGGAGGGTGGCGCTCCGTCCGGCAAAGCTACCACCGAAGTCAGCACGACAAGTTCAAGGCAGAAACGGTCTACCCTAACGACCGTGAGGAAAACGACGACAGAGCCAGCGATGACAAGCAAACAAACCGTCGATGCACCGACAACTAAATTATTTCCCCAAAAACCGGGAACAACAAAAGAACCGATCGAGACAAGAGAACCAGCGGCGACAAGTAAACCAATAAAGACCACTACTATGACGACCACCAAAACGCCAAAACTGACCTGGAAGACCGGAAGGCATAGGCCATCGGGTATAACACGTAAGACATTCGCTCTTTTCTGACTGCGCCACATTTTTCGCTGTTTTTGTGTTTCTTGCTTGTACATGTATTACGTGTTGAGGGAAGCTCTAGGCATTCAACCTTCTCTTTCCAACAAAAGGCTTATTCATTTGAGCCTTAGTTGTCCACTTACTTTTTGTAGCTATTTTTCCTCCGCTATGTTACAAGGGGAACCTCCGGAGTTGGGTCTGTTGAGGCCACCCAAGCCTTGCACAGTATGAAAATATAAGGGGCCCAAGAATAAGCGAGATTTGGTTTTCTGCAGGCAGAACAGGGACGGTACGCGTGCGGGCTGGCAGCTCTGGAACTTATTTCTGGCAGACAAAACATGATGGCCTTTGCTATCTCGGAATTTCTCAATTTTTGTTTTAGAGTAATGAACGGATTCTTGCTAACGCAGCGGCAGCCAGAAAGCCGGGCCAGCTGTTCTGCACTCTCGGTCCAGCCCACACGATACAAGCCTTCCCGCGCGATGGGCTGTGTGATTATCTATTCTACGACTCGCTCCGAGCCAAAAATAAGAAGCTGGAAAGAAACGCCGATGCCCTGAAGGTGTTCTCGAAAGGCTCTCAGGGTCTGAAGAAGACTGAGACAGGAGTGGCGCTATCTTCGAGGTGAGACCCGCATCGTGCTATCGGAAGAAAGTTCGAATATAAGATTGACGCGCGTGGACTTCCGAAGTGAACAAGGGATGCAATCTATGCACTGTCGCTCTCTGCAGGGCTGCCAATAAAAATTTAAAGACGTTTACAATTTTTTGTAACGCCGAATTAGAGCGCAGCTCGTGAGGAGGAGGAGGGGAGGGTACAGAGGGGAGGGTGTGTCCCTCTTCCTTCCCCGCTGAACTTAGCGGGAAAATTTTACCCTTGTGACGTCAAACGGGACGTCACGTGCGACGTCGCACGTGTCGTCACGAGGGTAAATTTAGCGGGAATATTGGCGATGCTAGCATCCTGTGACGTCACGTGACGTCACACCTGACGTCAAGCGTCACGTGTTTCTTATAATGACGCCACACGTGACGTCATGTTTGACGTCAGGAGGGTTACCCTCACAAGGGTACCCCTCGTGAAGTGACGTCATTATGGGAAACGGCCCATAATGCAACGCGCGGTTACGCCGGCGGCGACGGCGTCGCCGCTCAAGCCGGAAACAAACGCCTAAAAGCTGCGGTTCAAAAAAAAAAAAGCGCTATGGGGAGGCTGAGCACTCAGCGATGCGCACGTGGAACTCGCATAAAATACGCAAGATTGATGACCCGGAAGAAGGCCATGGAGCCCGGAGTAAGACAAGTGGAAACCACTCATGAACTGCGTGGTTTGAGCTTAGCACAGTCTGTGTGCTTCAGGTCTTAGTCAGCTTTATCAAGCTTATGTAAATGTTCCATGGAGTACGGCTTAGCGCAGATGTTCCCCACGCATCTGTTCTTGCCGCTGTTCCTTTCCGAGCACCTGCGGTGCTTAGCTCAGGTATTCGCGACTCCAATTCACTATAGGTGGCGCCACTCATTTTTCAAAATGGCGGGTTTAGTGAGGGTCGGAGATGCGTGCCGCTGCTGAGCCTGTCTAGTGTTTTGGATTCACTGAGCGACACAAATTATTTATGGTAATACAAGGGAGCTGGAGTGTTATAAGCGCGGGTCACCTGTTTATCCTGTAAACAAAAACGGTGTTTAGCGTAATACTTACTTCAGGAGGCACGTTTTAATTCTGGAGCGAAACCGAAACTGACCTCTATTTTGAATTTTTCTTATCGGATTCTTTCATAACTCAAGATGTGCCTCACATCGTAAATATTTAATTAAGGAAGTTGTTTTCGGAAAATTTATTTTGTGATAATTGATATTCGATCCAGGCTAATATTTGTAGTTATTGTTGAAAAAATCAGTGCTGATATTTGTGCGTTGTCGCTGCCTTTTCTTGCTCAGATAATTGTCATGGGAAATATTGAACGGCGGGCCTTTTATTGGGTTTTTGCGTATTTAGATGATTAATTGGTTTAACATTATTCCCAGCACAAGAATAAGAGAATAATTCAAATTTTTACAATATGTCCACAAAACGTATAAATTAATAAATGCTGTTCTCACTGCAACAACCCAAAGACAGAATCCGAGTCGGACAGCTGAAGTGTGTGTGTTTTTTTATAGCAGCACGTGACGCATAGGACTTTATATCATATCCAGTGCCTGACTGCTTGTCTATCTTGATAACGATGTCAGAGTTTTTCATATGCTAAAAAGAAAACAAAATCATACCTTTCTTGAAAAACTATTATGGTTAAATGGGGTATTTTCATGATCTTGGCGTTAATTGGGGGCATACATTGCCGCTATTTGTATTAATAATAATAATAATAATAAAATTCAGATATTTTAATACGTAAGTTTTTGAGCTCTAATATAATTTGCTGCTTATGATCTAATTTCAAACACGAGAACAAATATGACAATCAAATGTGCGCTAATTATCATCACTCGTGCCCATTGCAGCATTTTTAATTACCAAGTAATAAAAACAGTCTAAAATCAATGAAAACATTCTAGCTAATGTGAGAAATCCACGTAAAATTACATTAATTGCAGGTAAAGTATATTTTGCTATCAGAGTCGCGACTTTTGACAATCCGCAAAACGTCCAAAGTCGCCACCAATATACCTCCAAACCAAATTCGAAAAAATAATAATAATAATAATTTTTTGTAACATTTAGTTACTTTCATTTTTACGTTCCGTCGTTTTGCCAATCTCAGCCTTTCTAGTTCGAAGGAACGCCTACCTGCTTGCACGTCTGCTCACTGCTGCACGTTTCGTTGGAGTTGAAAGCCGGTGAAACAGTTGTGAGTTTTAGTATTGCGTATACGAGCGAACGCAAGTGTTGTGCGATTGCGTCAGCTTTGCGTGTTCCACACTGGGCGTGCGCAAAGCCCAAAATTGCGGTCTTGGATGGCGCATGGCCATGAGGCGCACACACAACGTGGGGCACGCAACTCTAACGCAAACGCACACCGCTTGCGTTTGCTTCTATGCGCAATACTAGAACTCTCCAGTAAGGTACAATCCCATAACGGCTGCAGCACTACATTGGGACAGTGAAGAGTGTTGTTTGCATTCGGGAATGACATTTCGCGAGCCATGATCGCCAGCAGTTCCGCCGTGCCCGCTGAGCAGGAGAATCGGGGGACCCTCACTAGAGCGCTTCCCGTCTCCGCCGCGGGAGGGCGAGCGTCGAGCTGGAGACGCGAATATGGTCTCCTGTTTTGGAAAGAAGAAAGAAAGCGCCACTTAGCTCAGTTAGTGCGATACCACGGGTTCGACTCCCGCTAGGGGTGTCCTTGTGAGGGGCGTTCATAAAGTTCGTGACATTACAATGAAGGATGAGAGCTGCGATCACGAGCGTCGGTGGTGAGGCTAGTCTATTTGCACATACGAATTACAGAAGTTGACACACTGATGCGTATATCCTGGTTGTATCTGTCCTCATCTTGGCTTCGACGATCACCTCGTCATGATTCTGGAACCACTTGCCACGTATTGGTTTCTTCGTGAGAGGAAGAGTGCAGAAGGCACTGGATTCAAACGGCTGGCGAATACGGGAGCAGAGGGAGAATTTCATAGCCTAAAGCTGCCGCATGCGCCACCGTTGCCTGCGTTCTGGTGGAGCGCCTGGGCAGATTTCCGAGACGCTCGATGACCTCCCCAAGAGCCGTATATGTAGAGAGTTCGGCCATTCGTTGGGAAGTATAGGAGACAAATGAGGAGGCGCCATATGCCAAAAGCTGGCTGGACGTGTTCCAGGGCGTCTTCAGAAATTCGAATGTGGCCAACCAGAAGCCGTAAATAATTTCCTGGCGGTGCTCGCGAGAAATAAACTTGATAAGTTCATCGGAGTAACTCTCGGTGACTGAAAATATGGTGCACGTGATGTTTCAATCAAGGTCATCCAAAATCATGCTGGAAGAGTGCGACTAGCAGAACGATCGATATAATCCGTACGCCAAGCGCCGAATGCCGGGAATCTGCCGTCCGAGCGATCTCACTCAGTTGAGCGGCGCATTTGTTTCTTACATGTTTCGTCATGATCATGATCGAAACATCACGTGCGCCCTATTTTCAACCATAAAGGGTTACTATATTTTACTCTTACGCGCTGATTAAAATGACCAAAACAGTTTCTCGCTACCACTGCTAGGGGATTCTTTTCGGCTTCTAGTTTGTCAAGAGAGCATGCCAAGCCCACTTTCTGCGTCTGGTGCACGCCGTGGCCCTGCCCGCGCCTCCCATTGACCAAACTCTCTCTATAGACCTTTTTCACAAGGGCGCCGCCATCTTGAATTGTTTTCACTTCCAGTATGGGCGAAAACATTGTTTTACTGCCGCCACGCCAATAGAAGACATTTAGGATAAACGTATAACCATCACACATTCTCATTTCGCCTCCTCTATTTTTTCACTATTTACAGGTCAAAACGTTTTATATATTTTTCGTCGCCCATACCGGATATGCCTATAAGGTGGCTGGAGACGAGTACACGGAAAAGGTCTATACACGGCTCTGGCCTCCCCTAACCTACAGTCGGTGACATGTTAAGAGATCAGGAGAAGCTCCTCCCACTTCTCTTCGCAGAGGGAACGCTGGAGAAGAGGTCGCCTCCACCCCCCAGCGTTCGCTCAGCTAAAGTGGAAAGAGGAGGGATTTCCCGGAATTCTTTTTGCGGTCACAGACTCCCGGTCTTCTAATGTCCTGGTAATATATACCCGGGGCTGTTTGGCCCTTGCGGGCCTAATTTGTCAGGAGCACACCAATGCAATGCCCCCCCCCCCCAAAAAAAAAAATACAAAAAACGTTAATTACGATTTTGTTTTCGCATATTTTGGCTGCTGTTTGACCCGCGTACTTCAACGTTTCGCTTTGCTTCTTCGTCTTGGGGTTGCAATGGCACACCTAACACTCATCCAGGGCAACCAGGGGATCAAAGAAGTCGTCAAGGTCGGCTTGGCGAAGCTGAGCCATATCCGTTGTAGATTCCTTTCGGCACTATTTCCGCATGGGCCGGAGCGGTAGTGGAATCCAGCGGGCCGGAATCTTAATGTGCAAATCACTGGGATTGTGAAATTGACTGGACATTTTGTGAGAAACATATTGAACGTGCAGAAACTAGAAACGTCCTACTCTGCAAATTGTTTGCGATATTTTTTTTAATGCGAAAGCATTAACTGTTTTATGGGGCGAGCTGACGTCATCATTTTGAAGCGCGAAAACGGCTCCTAGTTTCTGCCGCGATCCCAGTAGGAGCGATTCGCCTTCGGTTCCATTGGCTGGCGCTGCGTCGACGGGGCTCCCATTGGCCGCTGCGCCATGGCCTCCGAGATCCCGAAGCGCGCGCGCGCTAGTACGTAGCAGACGACAAAGGGAGCGGACAAGCGGCTTGCATGCTTTCGCATTCACAACTCATAAGAAATGCTTAAATGTACCTCGAGCTTTCTTTTTTTTTTTTTTTTGCCGCCGTTAACACGAATTTTAAGAGCGACCATCGTATGTTCGATCTAAATGGGACATATGGGTTCATATACATTATATATGGGGCTTTAAACTTTAGAAACGCTGGGATCCGACTTTGGAACGTGGCGCTGGAACACGTCGGTGTTTTTCACGGAATTCGCCTGACGATTTTAACATTTTCTGTAGCGGGTTTTTTCCGTATGTCGAACACAAATGTTGGTCCCATGCAGGAAAACCGTAGCATACTTTACGGAGTATGTTTATTTATCGAGGACACGCTATCTATGGGCTTGAAATTAATTTATGTCTGCATGCCTCTAGCCCATATGTTTCTCAAATTTTACTTTTCGAGGCACAGTACTATGCAAAGTAGCATCCCGATCTCGCGCCCTGCTGTCACACGTATCGAGTGGCCTTAACCATGATTTTTTTTAAACTGGTTCTTATTGAGTTTATTACTAATTTCTGGATCTCAGTTTTGTTAATTAGGTGCGAAGTTGAACGACATATGCCTTTCTTTAACAACAAAGAAGCAAACCGAGTCATGAAATTTCCTAAACCAAACTTTCCACATTCGGTCAACAGGTGTTATTACAATACAAAACATTGCTCTTTACGTGAAAATAAAATCTACAGCCCAGTTGGGACAGGTAGGGAGCAAATCGAAACTGAAACCTGCATGGGAACGCTTCCGGGTATACTCGGGAGTGGCATTAGAAGGGTTAATAAACAATTTGCCTACTTTCTCCTAGTCAAGTCACTAAAGAACGGGGAGCGGTAAGCGCACTATTGGTGTTTCAAACCAAAAAAGGCGCAGATTCTTTTTCTTTCTTTTGCCACTGAAATTGTTTGGATATTATAGCATGACGCCATTCACTTTTCTCGTTGGTTGAACTGATTAAAATAAGGAAATGATTGACGTTCGGAGTGCACATTTCCATCGCTTATCGCCCGGCCAAAAATGTCCGGCTCATCGGGCTGTAAGCGCATCCGTGGCGTCTGGTCCGGCATGCTAGAAACAGCACTGATCTCTTTTATAGTAGGCTGGATCGCGGATCAGGAGCCTATCGGTGTCGCCACCGGCGGCCGTTGCTTGACACCAGGCAATACACGCAAGTCTATGGGAGAAACGCACAAAAGTAAGAATATTGAAGCATGTACGCTGTGCTCAGAGGCAAGCATTTTATGCTGTGCTGCGATCCTGATGTCGGGTGTTTGGAGATCAAATCGATATCTGTCAAACGTTCGAACGCCGATTAAAAACGTCAAACGCACCGGAGCACCTACGGCTCAGCTGGCAAACTTGCTCTCATAGTGGAGCAAACAAAATAATTTACCGGCCAATGAGACCATCCTCGAGGAAGCCCAGAAGATGATGAATGTCGAAAAAGTTCCATGTTGACAGCGGCTTCCTGGGGGTGAGCGAATTCCGCTTAGCAAAGCACTCAGGCTTGTCGTCTGCTAAACCCAAATCAACGAAACCGCCACCGACTCTGCGGTTACTCTAGCCTCATACATTTTTCGCCCAGCGGAGTCACTCTTGACCACAAAATATTCATTTATAGGAACTGCGAGGGCTGTCAGTTTTAATGTTTTACGCAAGCTATTTGACGGGCTTATAAAAAAGCGGCCAAAACGTTTCAGTGCCGACCACAGCTTAGAAGCGAGGGAAATGACACTTTTTCTCGGTTTCCCCTCAGAGTCCCATGCATTTGGTGGTGTCAATCAATGGCCGCCGGTGGCGACACTCGGCCCCAGCTGCCGAGGCCGCGGTCCGCGATCCAGCCTACTACAACAGAGATCAGTGAGAAACAGCGTCTCAGCTGAGTCTGGGGAGAGAAAGCACTGCCAAAGCCAGCGCACGAGCTGAGCGGGACTCAAACCGCGTCTCAAGACGCTCGCGCGCCCCAGCCTTTGCAGCTGTGCTTTCTTTCACCCAGCCTCTCCTGAGACGCTGTTTCTATACCCTGGTTTTTGCAAGAGACCTAACGCGCGTGCTACAAGCCGAGCGTGTGGCCTGCGCGTTCCTGCACTGCACGAGCGCGCGTGCTTAGCCAGTGACCGAAAGCCCGCGCTCGCGCTTGTAGCATCGCCGCGTCTGGAGCCAAGCTGAAACGAAGTATGCAGCTCTCGGTATTTTGCGGAAGAGACCTAACGCGCGTGCTCAGCCAATACCGCCTAGAAGATAAGGCCTGCGCGTTTCCTCCTCTCAACGTCATCACTAGTAGATCCCCTCAGCGTACCCTATAGAGGGTATTGACTAGACGCCATATTTGTGGGTGCTGTTTAGAGCGCATGCTCAGAACGAGCTCACATCATTAGGCTGCTAAGACCGGCACTCTTGATGGTGCGGAATGCACATTGCAAAGAACTGTGGAAGCTCGCCGTCAGCACGCGCTGACGGCGAGCTTCCACAGTTCCCGTAGCTTCCAAGTCGCGCACACAGCTATGACCGCCAGTGAATACTCCCTATAGGTAGCCCGGATTAAAGTCACTGGATCCTGGGAAAGTAGCGCCATTGCCTTCCCTACCTGTTAGCCGGACACAAACGGATACTAACATACAGACGACCCAAACCTCGCAAGGCGATTGGCTAATAGGTCTACGTTGCCATGGAAATCGCCATCTTGGTCCATTCCAATCTTCGAAGCTTCCAGGGGGTCGTTCTAAACAAGTCGCGACAAGATCACCATGGAGCACCATCGTAGTGGAAGCGTTCCTCGCCAATATGAGAGTCTTCGTCACTTTGTATGCGATCAACTTATTAATCATGGCCATCTCCATGGATTTCTTCTAGCGTATTTCAAGACAGTAAACGTATTTTTCAGTGCCTCTAAGCACCGACACAACATCTGGTGGTGGTACGAAGGTGAACGCTTGTTTCGCCGGTGTGTGGTTAGCAAAATCTTGGTATACAACAAACGACTCCATAAAGCTACCCGTCACCAACGAATCTAGATCGGCTCACCAAGAACGGGGGGGGGGGGGTCAAGGAGAAAGCGGTCATTTCACGGACCAAGATGGCGACCACACGGGGAGCTTGGCGTTACTTTCCCAGAATCTAGTGACTTTAGCTACATCGTCTGCTCTAGAGTGCCTCGATGTCCCTCTGCTTAGGGTGATGCCATCGTTTGTGGTACCCGATGCCGACAGCACGCGCTCACAGGAAAAATACAAAGAAATCGCCGGAAACAAAATGTCGCTGTAGCACAGCCAACGCCACGAGCGCGTGCAGGGACACGCTCTTTCACGCGCTTGTGAACAAAAAATAAAAATAAACGTTAGAAACAAAATGGCCAGATGTCATCACCCCAAGCAAAGCGCACATGAAGGCACCCTAGTCTGCTCTATCGCCTGCTTCAGTGGTCATGCTCAGAACGAGCCCACATTACTAGGCTGCTAAGACGGGCAATGTTAGTGGTGTCGCATGCACGTTGCAAATGAACTGTGGAAGCTCGCTATCAGCTCGCGCTCAGCAGTCGCGCAGCGCAGCTGTGGTCGTGAGTGAATGCGACGTAGTTGCGACGTGGCCCCTACTCTCGTCAAGCTTCAGCCTGTTTTCCGCTTGGGGCTGGTCGGGGATCTACGAACCAGATGCCATGCGCAGGCCTTGTCTTCTAGCTAGTATTGGCCCAAGACGCGTGTTACGTGCACCATGACAGTCTTACGCCAATACCATCTAGAAGACGAAGCCTGCGCGTGACGTCACCATTAGTGGATCACCGATCCGCCCCAAGCGGCAAACAGGCTGAAGCTCGATGAGTATCTCCACAAAGCGGCCGGCAGACGGGCTTATCTTGGCGTCGCTGAGTGACAGCGTCGCGCTCGTTGGGAAACGCTGCGAGACGCGCTGTCGGCGATGCTAACGCCCGCTCGGCGGCGCTGCTTGCATGGATCCACGATGGATCCAAGCAAAATTCAGAGAAAGGATGAAGAATGGATGAGTAATGTAAGCAAGAAGGATAGAAACGCAGCCAAGGAGTTTTGGGAGCACTTTAACTCACTCGGTGAAACGACGCAAGCTAGACAGAGGTTCATACTCTCGCATCAGGGAGATCAATTAGAGGGAGATGGTGCGATACGACATAAAAGAGCAGTGATATAAAAAAAAAATTTCGGGAACGGGTACATGTGGAAGATAGGAGAACCGAAGGAAGTAGCAGTCCAGCTTGTGACATCGCGGATTTTGGACAAAGGCGGAGCAAAGAGTCCCTAGTCGCACGTCGACAGGCAGAGATGGTATCCCAATCAAGCTGGTGAAGAATTTCGGTCCTAAATCTAAGGCAAAACTAAGGGAGGTAGTGAGCACTATGATAACAATAGGAAATATTCCAGATGAATGGAGGCTTAGTAGGATGAGTATGATATATAAGGGAAAGGGAGATAAGTCTGATATTAGGAATTATCGTCCCATAACCATGACACCAGCTATTTACAGGTTGGTAATGCAGATTATAAACAACAGGCTGGAGGAATGGGTAGATTGCGAGGGCATGCTGGGCGAATTACAGAACGGGTTTCGGAAACAAAGAAGGTTGGAAGACCATATATTTTCTCTAACACAGTGTATAGAAATAGCCCAAAAAGAAATCAGACAGCTCTGGCTGGCATTTCTGGATATCAAGGGTGCCTATGACAATGTGAACCAATGGAATCTGTGGGACATAGTGGAGAGCTTAAACCTAGATGAAGGACTAACAGCAATATTAAAAAAAACATTTACAAAGATAATAAGGTGATTATAACATGAGAAGGAAAGGCAACGGGGAAAATAGAGATAAGACGAGACCTTAGGCAGGGGTGCCCGTTATCGCCTTTGCTGTTTATGTTGTATCTGAGAGGATTGAAGGATAGACTAGAGAAGAGTGGGCTTGGATTCGACCTTTCGTACCGTAAGCTAGGCCAAGAAATTCAGCAATCCTTACCGGGATTGATGTATGCGGATGATATCGTACTAATGGCTAACGACAGGAAAGATTTGCAGGAAATAATGAGCATCTGTGGTAGGGAAGGAGAGGATTTAGGTTTAGAATTCAGTAGTGAATAATCAGCAGTCATGATTTTTAACAATGATGAAGTTGAGAGGCTGAAGATACAAAATATTACAGTTGAGAGAGCTAGTAAATACAAGTATCTAGGAGTGTGGATATGTGATGGTGCAGAATATCTCAGTGAGCATGAAAAGTATATAATAGGTAAGGGCAACAGAAATGCAGCTGTAATGAAAACTAGAGCACTTTGGCATTACAACAGGTATGAGGTGGTGAGAGAGATTTGGAAAGGGGTCATGGTGCCTGGCTTGACTTTTGGAAACACAGTGCTATGCATGAAATCTGAAGTGCATGCAAGACTAGAAATAAAGCAGCGCGGAGTAGGTAGGCTGGCTTTGGGGGCACATTGCAAAACGCCGAACCAGGGAGTGCAAGGAGACATGGGATGGACGTCATTTGAAGGCAGGGAAGCTGTGAGCAAGATAGAATTTGAGGATCGGTTGAGGCAAATGGATGGGGAGCAATGGACACGAAAGGTTTTCAGCTATTTATACACGAAGAGTATAGACACAAAGTGGAGACAGCGCACTAGGAAATTAAGAGGAAAGTTTTTAGGCTATAGTGGAGTTACGGAAGAGCAGGTCTCAGTTAAGAAGAAAGTTAAGGCCAGAGAAAGAGATCGGTGGCTAGAGAGAATGCAGACAAAGACGGCTCTGGAAAGCTATAGATTAAACAAAACAGTTATTGCCAAAGAAAGCATTTTTGACAATTCTAGGGGAAGCTCATTGTTGTTTGAGGCAAGGACAGGTGTTTTGCGAACCAGAACATACAGAGCGAAGTACCAGAAAATGGATACAGTGTGCGCTGCTTGTGGAGAGGAGGACGAAACGGCTGAGCACTTGATACTCTACTGTAGAAGGCTTCACCGTATGCCAACCGAAGACAACATAGATTTAATGAAGTCATTGGGTTTTAGAGACAGCGAAGGAAAAGTGGATTTCAAGACAGCAGAGATTACCAAGCAAAGATTAAGTGAATGGTGGCAGAAAGCGAGAGAACTAGGTATTTTCTCATTAACTGATGGCAAGGGGGTTTTATAGCCTCACTTTCTTTTCAGTGCGGAGTAAATATAGTTTTCACGTTTAAATATTCTAAGCTTAAATGGTAAAACAAAATGGCTAGGTGGCGTAAGCTACCGCCCGATCCAAAGGGCTCAGCCGGATTCATCCATCCATCCATCCATGGGCTCGAAGAGTTCTTAGATATAGTTTCACATGAGAAGCGTCCACACAATGGAGAAAGCGGAACAGAAAACTTGCATCTTGATATAGCAGCAATAGTAGAGAGGCGGATGAGAAAATAAAGCTGAAGAAGAGTGTTCGAGGAACTGGGAGGAAAATATGGGAAGCAGGCATGCAGACTAAATAGGCCTTGGACATGTACAGATCGTTTAAGAAGGACACTACTAAGGAAACTATCTTCAACAATTCTAAGGGGAGCTCCTTGTTCGAGGCGAGGACGGGAGTGTTGCGGACCGAGAGCTAGATATTAAGAAGTAGATACGGTGTGTTGAGCTTGTGGAGAAGAGGACGAAACTGCTGAGCATTTGATACTTTACTGTAAGGGCTTCACACTGTAGTAACTGAAGAGGCGGCTAATTTGACAAACGCACTGGGACTTAAAGGATAGCGAGGGAAATACAGACACGGGAAAGGTGGAGATAACGAAGAAGAGATTATCTTACTGGTGACATAGGTCGACGGAAGGATGAGTAGTTTCTTACTCCCTTCCCGGGCAACCCGCAGGGCGGGCGGTGTGTGCACCCGGTTGCATAGAGGCGCCTCCGTTGTACGCATCGTACCTATTAGGAATAAATATCTAGACATATAACTCTATGCTAAACAAATGATAGAAAAAAACACGTGCCAAAGACATCTTAAAGGGGCAATTCTCAAGTGCTTTCTGAGATCGTCTATTTATAGTCATAACGCAATTCACGGGCTCTAAGCATCCTATAAATCCTAAAATTACATTCAAGGGCGGCCGATTTCCCTATTAAAAATCCAATCAAAGATCGGTGTTCTGCGCCGTCGCGCAGACCGTCAGGGGCGCTGTCGGACGGGAAGGCAGCAGGGAAGGGCGTGCGCCAGCCAATCACGAGTCCCGGCGTACTGATTTTGAAATGCGCGCGTATTTGGCGGACTGATTTTGAAATGTGCGCGTATTCGGCGGACTGATTTTTTCGAATGTGTGCGTATAGGACGGACTCATTTTAAAACGTTCATCGAATGCGGTTTCGTCGTATGGAAATTCTTCGGCGGACGGCAGATATCAGGTTCATCCCGTACGACGCCGCTTCTACGCGCGACGCCGACGCCTCGAACGCGCCGCATACGTAGACGACGGCATTCCAAGGCGCTGCGAAGCCAGCGAAGCGTCTTCGGCATCGACACCGGACTCCGGATACAAAAGAGAAGAACGCACTCGGCGACGGAACCCAGCGGCTCCGCAATACAGACTGATAGGTGATACGCTCTTTATTGTAAAACTCACATGTATAGTTGATGCCGGTTTTCTGTTTTAAGGTGCCAATGCGGTTGCATGACGATGGAGAACTTTGTCAGGTTGTCTGCCGCCGGGTGTACCCTGCCGCCGTACGCGAGCAGCAGGGCCGGCGCGCTGCGTGACGGCCACTTGGATTTCGACTCGCTGTGCCTCAGCCCGGGTGTGCTACGACTCGCTTCACACAGTAGACGCCACTATGGGCAGAAGAAAATGCGGGGCGACAAGGAACAGGTGAGTACGGTTTACCAATCGTGAGACTTGCGATCGGCGTCGACACCGTCTCAATCATCGGCGCCCGTTTTTCTTGCCGCACGTCCGCACGTTGTACCTTTCAATAGAAAACACTTAGCGATAAATTGCTTTTTTTAATGTTCGCTTCACGTGTCTGTTTTTTGTTTGTTTGTCTTGTTTGCCGTGCGTTTTCGTCTTCTTGCCCATGCCTCCCAAGCTGCGAGCCGAGGATGAGGACTCCTCCAGCGACACGGAGTCGGAGTTGGGCTCCGGTCCGTCGTCGGTTGAGATCTTGGCCCTCAATGACCGTATGTCTACCGCCCTCGAGTTGGTGACGGAGCATTTAGCAGCCGTCACGGGCGGGGCCAGCGGCAGCGCGAGCCCGAGGGGCTCGACGACCGCAAGTCCGTCGCCGACTTCGTGGCGGTGCGGGGCGTCTACGCAAGAGCGTCCAGCGCCTCGGACGCGTAGCGCCTCGGATGCCTACGTGCTGAAGCGGATCTTCCCCCTTGCCTTGCCGGCGAGTGCGAGACGATGGTGGGTGTTGCAGATTCTAATTGACTGCACCTCGACCGGAAAGGGCTATATGCACGACGCGAAACGTTTTGGTTCTCGTATAAAACTAACTGTCAAAACAAGATTTCCGAAGCTGTAAAGTAGCATAGTGGTAACGCGTCTGCCTCGTATGCAGCAGAGCAGGGTTCAACCCCCTTGTGGGTTTACCTTTTTTTTTTTTCTCGAACATTGTTTTATTGTTTTGTAGAGGCATTTGGCAATATTTACATTTCTTTTCTATGATTAACAGTGAAAAGAATGAATGTCTTCGACGAAACTTCGCTCAACTAAATGGTATGGTCCTCCCTTTCCGGAGGTGCATGGGGAACAGCGGAGCTTTGGTTGCCGGCTGGACGCCGAAAAGGGGGCAGGAGGGGGGGGGGGACTTGGGCCAAATGGCTAATACTGTATTTACTCGAGTAATAGCCACACTATTTATGAACAAGGCCCTTCCGTCTACTTTCCCACAGAACACATATGCAGCCAATCATTGCGTTGCGCATAAATAACAAAGCGAATAACCAGATCGAGAACACGATTCTCCATACAAATGCAATCTTCACAGATGGTATCTTCGAACGAAAACATTATCTCTGTCTTGTAAACAGCTGGAACCATGCTGTCGATCGCGGTGATTGGCAATCTGCGTGCTCCGCGGAAAAACGAACCCTCAGGTTTTCTTCATAAACAGTGCGGCTATTACTCGAGTAAATACGGTAGTTTTGTAATCAGCAGCCGCATACTGTCGCAGCAAAGCGACGTGAATGCGGGGGGGGGGGGGGTTACCGAGCTCCCAGTGATACACGCTTTGTCCAGCGTGAGCTCTCCGTGTCGTTCATATAGCCTTATACCCGTGCTACACGGGCAACTCGAATGCCATATACAACGAATGAACGAATGACATTTGAACGATCGGCCAATCAGCGCGCGACACTCTGAGCGCGGGGCGTTCCACGCGCGACAGATCGCGAGCCCATTTGTCAATCACATGAATGTCATTCGTTGTAAATGGTATTCGAGTTGCCCGTGTGGCACGGGTATTAGTTATTCTATTTCCATTTCTTGAGGCATTCCGCCGCAGCTTCCGAGAGGAGTTCCTGGCACCGGGGTACGAGTCCCGAGTCCAGCGGAAAATCGAGTGTCGCACACAGAACCGAGAAGAAGGCCTTGTGGAGTATATTCGGGTCATGCAGGAACTGCTCAACCGAGCAGTGCAAGCTGCTCTCGAGTCGGAGAGGGTTACTCGCATTGTTCGTCAGTCACCCCTGTTACAACATGTATCTTCATGGGTCCAACTACGACACCATTGAAGACCTCGCGTAGGAAACCATCCCGGCTTGCGTGGACTACAGGCCTCCCGCCCCCAGCTGCAGAAGCCTCCGAGCCGTTTTGTACGTGGGTACCCCCACATGCGTCGACCAAGAACGAGCAACTCCGACTCGACACCTTCCTGAAAGGGTCTGTGCCAACCTCGCCTACTTGTCCCTCGCCCTGAACCCCCTTGACTGTCGTCGGGAGGTCCAATGTTTTTACAACAAGCTGGGTCGTCAAGAGTCTAAATTCCTAATCCAGGGAAGCCCCAGGCAGCTGGGATTGCCCCCCCTCCCCCGGGGGACCGCACCAGGGCGAAATTTTGCAGCAGGTGCTGCAGACCTCCTCAAGCGGCCGGCTGCAGTCCCCCCACGGCGAAGGCCGGCTACCTAACAGTCTTCGAGATCATTGAACGGCCAACAAATGCCCCAGCTTGGGCCGAGAGGTGGCTGGCAATGAGGGAATGAACCAGTGGAGTTGAGAGGCAGCGGCCAGTGTTGGAGAGACTGGGGTAACATTGGAAATAGAGCAGCAGAAGACCGTTGGCACCCCAGTTCCTGCTACTACAGACAGCGTGACCATTCTCGCAGCCAATGCCTGCACTGGTGGTGCCGGAGCCAGAGGAACCTGGGGGGCTATGTTGCATGTTTTGGACTCCCAGGCGACTAGGAGAAAGAAGTGACGTCAACAACGCTCTTTGGATGTTGATTGGTGGAGTCGCTGATGACGCCATGCGTGGTGTTGCTAAGATACGTTCATTCACGCCTACGTCACTTCCTTCTCCCTAGTCGCCTGGGAGTCCAAAACGTGCAACATAGCCCCCAGGGTAACCAACAGGGCCCGCGACGCTGAAGTTGGAAATCTAGCTGCCGCCGGCCCAAGCTGGCGGCAGCGAGTTCCAGCCTCGGGATGAGCGAGTCGCCAGCACTTCTCTCGTCTGTGTCGCATACGACCTACAGATTGTGGGGACCGTTGGTTGCCCTTCCCCGATGGCCGGTCTAACGACCGTGGTTCGAAACGCTCGGCCTGGCTGCCGTGAGTTCCAACCTGTTCGTGAAGCGTAGGAGAGCCGCCCGGCTTGAAGTATCTCCTCCTCACTCTCTCCCGGGGGTACCTTTTTCCGTCCCCCCGCTCATCCGGGAACCTAGTTGTTTTGGGTGAGGACGACGCCCGCGGGGGGAGGAGGTCGACGCGCGTGCCCGACTTCGGGAACGTAGGGGACTAATCTTGCGGATGCGATAGAGATTGGACGTGTTGCGAAGGACTTCCTTTGCCCGCTCTGGACTGCGCTCTCGGGACAGTGTCGACAGGGCCTTTCATCTGACCTTGTCGGCACGGGGTTTTTGGGACAGTGTGTCTTTTGGTGTTCCAATAAACACCGTTGGACCCAGTCCTATTGTGGTACGTGCTCCTCCTTTTTAGAGAAGCGGTCAGTTGTGCGGCTGACGTTCGGACCCGCCCGTAGCGGTGTTCTCGAGAGAAAGCTGCGGGGTGTGGGAGTAGGCTTGGCGTCTCCTGATTAGAGACCGCCGCTGAACCCTTTGGTTACCACCACCCGTGACCATCCCACAAGATCAATGCATCCACATGACACTTTGGCTACTTGCTGTTTCCTTTGCCACCCTTCTTGATAACGGAGCAGAAAGTTTGCTTATTGGAGACTTTTTTGAGCTGTGCAAAACAAAAAAAGAAACGCTTTGTTCCTAAAATACACTTCTGCAGTGCGCTGTAAGGCTCGGCATTCTATTCGACGAAGAGGCACGCTAACATTTTCTTTATCTGCCAGGCTTGAACGCAGCAATTACCTTTTGATGGAGATTTTATTGCAGGCGAAAAATGTTTGCTCGACTTTGATGTTGGCGGCTATTGGCTGGATGGACATTCAGCTGGATGAAACCCCCTTCACCAGGCGAGAGGATTGCATTACCCGCGCAACTCTCCCGGCTCTCTGTACGACAAGGTTTGCTGCAGCCTTTCCTGCCGGTGTCTGAGACGCCCTGCAGGTGTGTCCAGCGTCCAGGAAACAAAAGCAACAGCTAGAAAGCATCTTGCAGCCATTTCCACCAATGTACTACACGGAAGTTCCGGGAAAGACTGATGTGCTGCTGCATCGAATCGAGACTGTCGACGCTCGACCAACTGCGGTGCAACCCAAAGCCCCTCATCGTCCATGTACGAGCTCTCCTGAATGCAGCACTACAGGAGTGGATCGACACCAGAGCTGTTTGCAACTCGCAGAGTCATTGGGCTTCTCCCGTCGCAGCCTCAACGCTGTAATGGTGAGAGATCCATACCAGTTTCCCTTGATCGACTCGATCATGTACGCGATCGACAACACGAAAGTGTTCACAGCGCTTGACTGCAGTTTAGGATAATCGAGATAGACCCAGAGGAGGTTTCGACAACCGCTTTCACCTATCACAAGGGAGTGTTCGAGCCTTTCAAATTTGCCCGCTACCTTTCAACATCGAATGGACATTGGTGTCAATGATACAAAGAGCAAGTTTGTGATGGCGTACATGAATTTTCCCCAATCTTTCAAGAAATACCTCGAACATCTTAGGATTGTCCTTGAGCAAATGCAATCTGCCAACTTGACAGTTCACCCTGAAAAGAAAATGAACCTTCTTGGGTTTGCTGTTGTTAACCCAAGTTTTTCACCCCAATCGGGACAAGATGTGCGCGATAACCGACTGCCCGCAGCCGCAAGACGTCAAGAGCTTGCAATGCTTTCTAGGATCGATTGGATGTTATTGCCAACTCGTCCCACACTGTGCCAAGATAGCTAACCCTTTGCATTTGCTTATGTGCAAAGGAGAAAATTGGCATTGGAGACGAAAGCAACAAGACGCTTTCCCTCGGCTCTCGAAGGCAATCACCGACTTCGCTTCGTTAGTTTCCGGGTCTCTTTAAACTGTTTGTTGTTCAGACTGATGCCAGCGACTGTGGCCTTGGTGCGGTCCTGCTTCAGGAACACAGCGGTGTTCTTCGGCCAGTTGCCTTCACCAGCCGCATGCCGACAGCGGCCGAACACTACTATTACGCAATGGAAAAGGAGTGTCTCGCCATTATTTTTGCCCTTAAAAAATTTAACATGCATTTTAATGGCGCATACTTTCAGATCCAGACCAATCAAGTGTTTTCCTGGCTGAATAATTTGCGGAATCCAGTCGGACGTCTCGCACCATGAGCTCCGACATTACAGCCATACCACTGAGCCACTACATACAAGAAGGGAGTTTTGTTGCGGCAGATGTGCTCTCGTGTGCTCCTTTGCAGGTCTTTCCCACTCAAGATGAACATGCATTGGTGGGAATAACTGGCATTGTGGCCGACACATCAGTCAGAATGGGGGACGTTGGTGATCAGAGGACTTCGGCAAGGCACAGTGGGAGGGGAAATTCCGTCTACGGGTGTGCGAGAAGCTTGCGGAACAAAGGGTAGGCTGCACCGAGAGCAATGGTAGGTACGACTCATACTTGCTGAGAGAGAATGGACTTCTTCTCAGCTACATTTTTCAAGCAGACGATGCCGCCCATGGCTCGCCTTTCAGGATTGTGAAACTTCGAACGCCGTTCATCAGTCACTTCCCTGATTCAGCCTCATCAGGTCACACCAGCAGCAGTATGACTTGCAATAAGTTATGCCATATCGAGACTTGATCAGGAATCAGGCAGGATATACTGAAGTATGCCCACACTTGTCCAGGATGTCAGAAGTCAAAGCCACGCGAAGGTCACCTACCAAGATTTATGCAACCAATCGTAAGCCACTCTCCTTGGCAGATTGTTGCCTGCGACCCGTAATGGGATCGTTTCCTCATAATACGTACAGTAATCAGTATCTTCCTGTCGTGACTGATCACTTCACGAAATTGGTTGAATTGTTCCCTTTACAGAAGCTTCTTTCGCAAAAAATCTGGGATTGCCTTCTCGCCGTCCTTACCAGATTCGGCGTTCTTGCAGAGCTCATGGTGGATCATACTTCCAGAGCAAGGTTGTCTCGACATCTGTGCTGTGCTTGGCATACAGTACAAGCTCACTTCTCCACAGTGTTTATAGTCTGTTGTGCCGACTAGCTGTTCGTTGGCAGATGCATCACATGCACAGCGACAGGGAACATAAAAGCAGCATAATATATTATTGGTTTCCCAGGGAAACGAACACAAGACGTGTACACTTGAGAGTATAGAATATTGCTTCTTACATCTGATCAGTGTGGTCATTGCTTCAGTTACTATGGTTAATTAAAGTGGTGTTTTTTTCTTACATTCAATCAATAGATATTGTTTCAGGTGCTTCTGGTACGCTGCCTATAGGCAGTGGATGCTGTGGTTGTGACTGCGACTGGGGCAGAGCAACAGGCGACCACTGCCCTTCTGCATGGTGAAAACAATTAGGGACCGATCGCCAGCGACACATTTTCCTGGTTCCTGTGCCCTGATCGCTGCGACTGAATAAAAGTGTTTTTGTTATACTCGGTATGGAACCATGTTTTTTCTCACCACAAAAGTAAACAATGCATCGTCCAATGGTCGGTCTTCACACAAATGTATTGTTAGCCATTAGAGCCAAGTGACAACTTACTATTGTCGAATTCAAAGTTGTAATCGATTTGCATAACTTTTCACCAAGAACACTCGGGTTTTTTTTTGGCTCCCATCTTCTGTGCAAATATTTCCATACTCCGTTTCACCTTACAACTGACTGCAGCGGACGCTACAAGCTATTGGAGCCAATGGGCAATAAGTAAAATAGCAGCGCCCCCAGCGGTTCAGGTGCACTCTGGGAGCAGGAGACTGTCAATAAGTAGTTTCGGTTTCGCCGGGTTGTGAATCTGTCGTCTGCTATCGTCTCCACATTGCCATTGCTCACGTCGTCGTGGATTGCTCTACACTTGTGAACGATGCACTAAGTGCCCTTTTCTTCTCGTCGCTACAAATCTGACAAGAGCGAGTAATGAAACAATTAATTTTTCTGGCACGGGTTTTGAGTGAGAACGTTCCAACGGCGAACTGAAGTGAACGCAGAGCGACATACGCTGAATGCCGTGCCAGCTCGCTGCGTGCATTTGTTTGCCGCCTCGAAAACATCCACTGAGACTAGCACTCATTTTATAACACCCTTGCTTCGCCAATCGCTATTTGCAATTGGGCTAACACAATACATGACGAAGCTCACTGTACGAGAACGTTCAAGCGCAAACTTGCGCCCTTTGCTACGTTGCTGTGTGAAAATTGGCCGCGGAAACAAGGGTGTTATAGAAACAGAGTACTAGTCTCGGTGGCTGTTCTCAAGGTTGCAAACAAATGCACACGGAGAGCTGGCACGACATTCATCGATCTGCATTCACTTGACTTCACCGTTATGGCGTTTTTGCTTGTCCCCCGTGTCAGACAAAATCCTAATTGTTTCGTTATTCGCTGCAACCGATATGTAGCAACGAGAAGAAAAGAGTACTTACTGCATCGTGCGCAAGTGTGGAGCATCCACAACATGAGCAATGGTGGTGCAGAGACAATAGCACAACAGATGCACAACCCAGTGAAACCGAAACTACTCGTTGACAGTCTCCTGCTCCCAAAGTGCACCTGAACCATTAGGGACACCGCTATTTTGCATATTGCCCATTCATGGCTGTTCGAGTTTCTCATGACCTCCAAGAGGAAGCACATTTTTTAAGATGGTTTGTTTTGGGTGATTCGATGAATTTTGTGAATTGCAGATTATCTAGAAACAGCGAGACTAGATACTAGTAAGGGGCCAAACTTTTTGCCGAATCGAAAATTCGGTGTCAAATCTTAGGATTTAACAAAGCCGAATTTTCGCTGATCTTTTTTAAACATTCGGTAAAAATATTTTGTTGTCAAACCTAAAAATTTATATTTTGTATTTCAGGCAAAAAAGGTTTAGGTTTATTTTTTTTAAATGTATATTGACACAGTTATTACTAAATAAGGTAATATTCTGCAAGATAATTGTATAGGTGTCATTTTTGCAAGTTTACTGGCAATTTTACAGTGACTTTTTGCAGAAGTGGTGCGACACCGAGGTAGGGTAGTAGCGATCACAGCACTATATAGCTCCTAAGAGCAGAACAATGTAATCCCTTGAATCCGCATGCTTTACCGACAACATGGCCGACAGAGCA
Organism: Ixodes ricinus; assembly: GCA_037355805.1. Classification (NCBI taxonomy): domain Eukaryota; kingdom Metazoa; phylum Arthropoda; class Arachnida; order Ixodida; family Ixodidae; genus Ixodes; species Ixodes ricinus. Next base: position 2,906 of record JAZHYW010013080.1, on the reverse strand, counting down.
GCTCGGCGCGAGTCATGTGGTACTCGCGCTTCCAGGAGGTGCCCAATTTATGGGAGAACACATGGAGATTGACGCAGCAATGTTGATTAAAAAATAAACACAGAGTTCACACTTTTCGAAACTAGTCTGTCGTGAGGTTCGTAAAGCCCTAAACACTTTATCAAAGTTTTCATAATTATGGATGCGTGTAAAAATTTTGAGAAGGCAATTTCTAAGGCTATGGCATTTGAAGCAGACAATTTTTTTACGCAGTGGAGATAAACTTTTTGGATTGGCCGAACGGGTCACGTAAACGGTGCAACAATTTTTGTGCGCGTTTTCTGAACAGCGTGAGAGACCGTCAATGCATATAACTGCTTCTGAACGATCGTCCTCCACTGCGCCACGTTGTGTGCTGCATAATGCTGCTCTGGCAATTTTTTTTTTTTTAATTACGTTCTTATGTGGTTTGCAGCTTATTGCAAATTATTGTTGTTATTCTTGAGGCAAAAGAATATTGAAGCGAACCACACTCACAAAGGCTGACAAACACAGTTACTATGTCGTATACTCCACACCTTGCTGTAACCGCTGGTAGTACTACACTGCCCGATGGTAACCGCACGGCATCCATTTGTAATCCATGGCTCCATCGCATCTCGCGCGTGCGCAGACATTTGCCAAATTTTTTACGAATTTTCGCTAAACTTTTTTTAGCAGTTTGGCATACCTGAATCTGAAGTTCGGCAGATTCGGTCCATCACTAATAGATACAGACAGAGAGAAAGGCTGGCCAAAACACGAGTGCCGGCAGATTATGTTGAATGTCAATCCTAGTGAAGGGCTTTGTTCGCAGAGCCACATTGGCTGGGAAGGCTCGTACACTACGCTGTTTAGGAACAAGGCTTGCTCTTGCTCCTTCAATGCACATACGAGTTACCCAGTAAATGAATAACTGACATTCCTTTCAGTGGTTAAATTCAAACTTTTTTGCCAAGGCACAAAGGAGAATGGTGGGGACATAGGCAAATGCTGAGTGTGCATGTCTTGTTACTCTTGGAGATGCCGTACGTAAATGGACTTCCAGCATGCTCCTTGGTGCTTGGCAAAAGTTCTACTGTCCGAACAAACCTGTGCATAATCATTCGGCTTTGGCTAAAACTATTTTCGTCTGTTTCCTCAAAGGTTAGCAAGGCATAATAGATTATCTTTGTGAACCAGTGAATAATCGAGAAGAGACAATGTTGCAGATGGGAGGGGAAACCGCAGTGTAGACTGGAAAATATGTTTAGCTTTGTAAGTCGGAATGGTACTGAACTTTTGTTAAATGTTTGTGCTGTCATGCACAGTTGCCCAGGTTTGGTTTATACAGTTCCAGTCTACCTCCTCGATGAAAGCCCCATTTATTAAAGACCAACAGGAGAGCTGCTTTGCCAAGGTGTAGCCTCTTCAGGATGTCTGTGGCAGCACATGAAAAGAAAAGTCAATGCAGTATTACGTGCGAGGGACATAAAAAAAATATGCGGAGAGCATGTATTTCTTTACTCGTCTGTGGCGCATCGGAACACAAGGAGGGGCACACAAGCAATGGATAGCATAAAAAGCAAGAGGAACGCACGATGACGAAGCAAGCAAACACTGTCACTGGGCAAAATTAAAGGGGGCACAAGCATTTGGACGCATGCGGAGGGAGGGTAAACAAATGCACAAGGCGTGCAAAGATCAGACAAACTTGTAAGTTCTAGGTGCACATATGCATAGCTTACTTCTCGAAACCTTTGGCAGAGTGGGATGGAGAGTATGTCGCATCAGAGTCTGGCATGCTGCTGGGAGCAGGAAATATGCAGTTGTATGGCACCTCCCTGCTGCAGTAGGGGATGGCAGAGTCGAAAGTATTCAACGGTACTGGCTAATCCACGACCAGGGAGATTCATCTCGACAGTGCAGTCCCTCAGGATCCTTTCTGCCTTGCAGGATGCAGCAGTCCAGCTGCTGAGACTAGGACCTGCAAATAGCACTTTTATACTACGATGTTTTTCCCAATGCCTGAATGATGCTATTTGGGCGATCGTAGTTTCTAACACTTAGAAGAATGGAGAGTTGGGCGAGTTGATTCATCGTAGGAAACAGCAAAAACAGACGAGGACGTAGAAGAATCACACGGGGCGAGCGCTGCGCTCGTCCCGTATGGCTCGCGCACTGGCCGTTCAGTGCGCGAGCCACTCGTGGGAACCGGCACGACAAGCACGGGCACATCACAGGGCGTCTCATTTGGATGACCGGTTTCCACATTCGCTCGTTTCGCCGTGCTTTGGCTGCGCATACACGCTCCAAGCTCGCGAATGAAGCGTGTTCTCAGTTATGAAGCTCGAACCGGCAGGCCGGGAGAAAAAGAATTCCTGCCGGTGGCTTGCGAGATGTGGCAGCTGTTTCAGAAAACAGAGCCGTGCATCCTGGTCCAAGTAAATAAACCGCACCGCAGAACACGACGACAATGAGTGTGCAGGCGAGCTGGTGGATGCTGATCATGTTCAAAATGACCCGAGTCTGTGGTAAAAGAGAGAAAACCTAGGTCATAACGAAAAAAAAGATCGTGACGTTATTAGGCTTAGGTGGACATCGGTTCCATTCCGGTATGGGCTGCATTGCCTTTTGTGACTCTGTACGCGTGGGTAATCCTCCCCCACTGAGTACAAATAAAGTATTAGTATCTTTTTGATTCAGGTAACGTCATGCTCGCAAACTTTCGCATTCTGTCGCCATCACTAGCGTCTCAGCGATATTCAGCTTTCTACGATGCGTAGTTTATTTACGCGGATCGAAAAACACGGTTCTCTCTTCTCAAAATACCCTCAGCTTCGAACACGTATGTCACGCAGACTGCTACCAAATGCGACGTTCATGAAACTCACAAAAATCACCAAAAC